>JAGVVM010004997.1:0-10450 GCA_019149425.1 Psidium friedrichsthalianum
CCGCGTTGCTTCTGCCCCCCCCGGTAAGACTTCTCTCCCCCAAAACTTCTCTTCCCCACCTTTACCTGCACATGTTGGGAGACAAACGACACCGAAACTTACAGCAGGGCTGATACACTACCATTTGCCCCCACCCACCCCCCTACCCCCCCCCCCCCCCCCCTATCCTCAAGCTTCTTTGAGCCCGCACACGACAGACAATTTCGGTGACTTAGTTACCCCAATTTTAAGGCCCGACCAGCCCCTATCCGTTCGCTGTTCCGTCCCGTCGTGAACGTAATTTGAACTTCGGCCACAAGCTCATCCTACCCGACCCTTGACCTTCCTAACATCAAGAATGGCTACATTTAGGTCTTGGAGAATCAACGAGGACGTTGGAACAGCAACCCAAGCCGACGTTCATCCTCCAATTTGGCCGTGAGCCTACACTCGGCCGTTCTTGGCTTCTCCGTCGTTTGTCGTAGTTCAAGATCACTCGGTAAGCATAACCCCTAATCATGGTCTAGGATTGTAGTATGCATGTGTCGGTTAGTGATTTAGGACTTGGTGGATGTAATTTACATGGAAATTAGATGATCAAGATAGGAATTTGTTAGGCCAAATCAAGGTTGTAGCAAGGTGGGCCGAGCATGTGGACTTGAGGTAATAGATTGGGCTTTAAAAATGGTTGTTATGAGTTGCAAAGGATGGGCAAAGGCAGGGGGAAGAGATGGGCCGAATGTGTAATGGGGCTTGGGGCAAAATTTTAGGCTAAACGGATTCAATTATGGACTTATGGGCCTAAGTGAATTTGATGGGCTCTCCATTTTTGGACGAAATTGATGTTTATTTGGGTTGCAAATTATGGGCGTAAATATAAAAATTTTAGGGCCTAATATTATACATGGGCTTGGAAACAAAATTGGGCCTAAATAAGTGAAAAAATGGGCTTAATGGCTTAGGTGAAGTATGGGCTCGGGCCATGGACGGAAATTATATATATTACTGGGCCTTCTTAAGTACTAATTATCGATAATTAAATTATGGGCTTGAGAATAGTGATTGGGCCTTAGAACTCCATTGGGTTTGATTGAACTAATAAGCGCGAATTGGGTAATAAGACCATGGGCCGTAGATTGGGCTTGAAATTAATTTCATACAACCAAAATACCTCCTAATGAGGAAATTGTGGCCAAGGATGGGCCGAGGGGGGTTAATACACAAGACTAAACGTAGACTAGGCCATGGCCTAATCGGCGGGGACCTGAAGTTGATGGTTTCCACGGGAAACAATAAAGTTACTGAAGGGGGCTCTTGAGCATTGCATGAGGGGATTTGAAAGTCTTCGTTGAAATATACGGGGTACCTATTTGGACCCAGATGACTGAGATCGCGTGTAGGGTACTTAACTGATTCATGTTTGCGTATAGTCTATTCCGATAGACAGGAGGTGCACAGATAGATACTTTGTATGCTATGCCATTGTACCCGTGAATCTTTGTGAACGCCTGCTCTATGCTTTGTGTCTTTTGAGGCTGTCTGGGTGGACTATGTTGCGAATATGGCATGTGTCACTGAGAGGAGTGACAAGGGGTGGTTGGCCCTGATGGGTGTTTACGCGGGGAAATGGAGAGACAAGCTGGGTGATAGCCTAATGCGTGTTTACGCGGGGAAATGGAGAGATAAGCTGGGAGGATGGGCCTGATGCGTTTTTACGCGGGGAAATGGAGAGATAAGCATGCCAACCTGAGGCGTACCACACGCGGTTGAGGCACGAGCCTGATGCGTATGAGACGCGGGCGGGATCCAATGGATCGTTTGAGGCGGGTAGAGTCGTGTGTGCCTGGTGTTACATGTTGGATACCGATTCTGATGCCCGTTTATTGTATGCGATGATCATGTTATTTTACCACATATGTCTTGATTGTTCGTACTCTGAGTTAGCGTCCATAGCAAGTGAGGGTGCCCGAATAAGTTGGCTTAGAAACCCTAGATTGTCAAATATGACCAAATCCACTAGTATACTCTATCCTACGCTAGGATTAGTAGTGAGCTTTCTGAGTCCTCGACTCACTGGCAGCGGTTGCCATCCTTTTTCAAATCCCAGACCCCAGTGATGGCCGCAGCCCCTATGTTTTTTTGGACTGCCCGTGCAGATAGAGACAGAGGTCACCCAGCACGTGGATGAGAACGCCACCCTCTGGCAGCGGTGACTGACCACCATATGGGTGGATCAGGGTAGCCCACTTTTTGTCCCCTATAGATTTGAGGCCTGGATGAGAGAGGGCGAGTTCGGTTTTGAGGAAACCCTCCGCGATGTCCCCATACCCGAGGAAGATGATCTTGGACTCCTTCGACCAGCTGCATATGGAGGTGAGGTGGTTGACCCGGCCCGATAGTGGAGCTGCCGTCCCTAGGTCGCATGGAGATCGACGGACATGAGGAGGGCGAGGACATGGATGCCGAGTCCGAGGAGGAGTACGATCCATGGGCGCACTACGACCCAGAGGAGGAGTCGCAGGAGTGACCGCCCTTGATGTCAAGTCTAGGTTGAGCGTAGGATTTTGGACCGTAGTATGTACATTTTCTTTTGGGATCTGTACCTAACGATTTGAGGATATGTATATGTATATATGTTTATGGTGTCAACCTCTTTACTTGCTACCCCATTATCGTATGCATGTATGTATGGGACAGGAGAATAGCTTCCACAGGTTTCAGGTTTGACGGATCGACGCCTCGTCTGGTTGCGATGGGTATCCTGGGCCGTCGCAGGTCGTGAAACAGGCGAGCGCGTGAGCGAATCGTATATGTATGGCAGGGGTGTCGCGAGCCCGTAGGGTTCGGGGCGTGACAAGAAGGATTAAGGATTTTTCTTGATATATGGAGAAGCAGACTTCAAAATTGAGGCGTTATACAAACTCTAATTTTCAATCAGATCCTGATAATTTTAAGTCAACGTTTAGGTTTGTATTTATAATGAATGGTGGAGCAGTAAGCTGAAAAAGTTCCAAGCAAAGTATAACTGCTAACTCCACCATCGAGGCAGAGTATGTGGTAGCTTCAGAAGCTGCAAAGGAAGTTACCTGTATGAAAAAAGTTCATCGCAGAGCTTGGAGTAGTTCTTGCTATCGAGGAGCCGATCCCATTGTTTTGGGACAACAGTAGAGTGATCGCTCAACCAAGGAACCAAGGTCTCACCAGAAGTCCAAGCACATCGAAAAGCGCTTCCATCTCATTCTAGAGATCGTTGGGAGAGGCGACATCGCCATGTAGAAATCGCTTCCGCAGAAAATGTAGCGGATCCCTCACTAAGGCGTTACCCTAGGCTTGTATATGAGAAACACATTAGTAGAATGTGTTTAAGATATCAGCATGGTTGGCTTTAGTGCAAGTGGGAGGTTGTTAGAAGTATGCCCTAAATCAACCATGTGATGGTCACATGTATGGCATAAATATTGTACTATCGATATTTCAGTAATGGCAAGACACATGTTTATTCATCTTGTCCCTTTATTTTAGATGAATAAAGTCTATTAGATCAGTTCAAACTGATACCATTCTTGAGGCGTCAAGAATATGTGTGACGGGTCATTAGTTGGTCTCTAATCTTCAAAATTGGATCCTGGTTGAAGGATCGTGGATTGGGCGTCTACGAGCCGGTTGAGACCAGTGTGTTCGCAGCCTCACTATTGAGCATTGGATGCCCAATAGGGATAATGAGTCATAAGTCGTTGGACGTTAGACGTCTAAGCTGGAACACAGGTATTAGTATCGAAACGAATTCAATCGAATCCACTGAACGTGACGAAAGAGCGATTGACTAACATGAAGGCTTCGTGCTTAGTCAATGTCTTAATCGCTCTTGGCCTTTTGTGTGTTAATGGTCCTCCAACCTGAGCCACGATGCTGACTTGTATATTGGATGGTTGTGGTTCATAGGTACGATATTGGCCATCATTGATCCGCCTATGTGTATGATGGTCACAGTCCTCCATATACGAAGTCACAGGCATGGGTAATAGTTGGGATCCGTCTCCTCATCAAATAGGTTTGATGTCCTATGCGATCTATGCGTGAACGGTGCATTAGAAAGTCCTTGGCCAAGGCAGAACTCGAGAAGAGTCTCGCTCGAATACACGTCAGATAGATTTGTGCATATGATCGAATCTGTGGGTTTGACTCAAATATCCGTGGCCCTCATTCGATCAGGATATGGTAAGACAGAAGGACTGAATAACACCGAACCAAAGCCAACAGGTTCCCTTTGTCCTCGCACTTCATTCTGATCGAGTAATCGTGATATATTGCTAGACGTCACTCACGATTTGTGGGATCTAAGGATTAATTTGGGACGATCAATTCCTTGAGGAATCTCATTGCTAGTTCAGGGGTGAACCTATGAATGTCACACACCTTAACCGACATCTAGCGACGTCCATATTAAAGACGGGATCGCGAGAATGCGATAGGACTATTTGGATAGTCAACAGGAGCTAAAACGGATTGGATTCGTTTCCTTTTTCTAATGCTCACTAAAGGATGAATAGACGACACAGGCATGACATCAGGATGATGTCATGGATGATGTAATGGTTACATCATGCCTACATCATCGTTGGATAAGGATGTTATCCAAAAGAGAGGATAAGAAAGGTTATCCTCTAGAAAATGTCAAAAGTAGGATAGAATTTTCTATCCGTTTGATAGAGACGTTTGGCAAGTCAAACAAAGTGATTTGATTACAAAACTCGAGGGACTTAAAGTCTAGAAGGTCTAGAGCCCGTGGATGAGGATCGCCACTGAAAACGATGCCATTTGGGCTGCCCAAATGGGCTCCCAAACCTGGTCGACGGGTTGGTCAAAGGCGGCAAAATTGCCGCCTTTGACCACCACCCAATGGGCGGGGCCCACGTGGCTGGTCAAAGGTGATTTTGACCGCTTTTGACTAGGGTTTAGCTGGCCACGTGGGCCAGCTGGGAAGCCACGTGGCGGCCTCCCATTGGCCACCACGTGAAGCGATTTCTGGAGGGGCGGTTTATACCGCCCCTCCCCCTCATTCTCTCCCTCTCTCCATCCTCTATACATAGGGGTTAAGGGGCTCAATTTTAAGGGGTTAGAAACGTGTGAGAGTCACACATATGCATGCCAACTTTCGTGAGAAAAGTGAGCTCAAGAATCGACCAATTCGAATACACAAAGTTTGTGTTTCCATTGGTTTGAAAACGAAGGTTCAGATGAGACACCGCAAGAATTACTAGCATAATCTGAAGGCCGTTTTTCACGAATCTCCATCTTCAATGTCGCAACGGGTGGTGGGGGGAGTGGTTGCCTAGAGGCCCGATACCTCTTGGGCTCGAGGACAAGGAAATCAGAGCCGTATCCAACCTCTGTTATCCAGGTTACGTTTCTAAACTAGCTTTTAGAAAGTTCGATTTTTTATTAAAGTATACGAGATTTCTAAGAAGATCTAGGGCGCCGTTTCAATGATTTTCTTCGCTGCGGTATATGAACATGTATCTATGTATGTGACGAGCGCCCGAGACCGCTGAAAACACAACAGCAACTTACCGCCTTTGACCAGCAGCTAACTGGCCACGTGGGCTAGCTGGCATCCCACGTGGGGGCCTCTCAATGATCGTCACGTGAGTCGCGGTTTTGGAGGCGGTATAAACCGCCCCTCCCTCTCATTCCCTCTCTCTCTTACCCTCTATCAATAGAGGCAAGGGGCCTAAGGCTCTAAGGTTAAAAACCAAGAGAGAGATACATAATACATGTCAAACTTCGTTGAAAAGTGAGCTCGCCAGAATCAAAACAACTCGAACTCACAAAGGTTGTGTTTCCATTGATTGAAAAATGAAAGGTTCGATCAAAGACTCGCAACAGGATTACTAAGCATAATCGAGGCCGTTTTCACCGAATAAGTCCGTCTTTCAGTGAGGCAACAGGGGTCGGGTGGCGTGTTGAACTAGAGGCTCAGACACCTCTTGAGATGAGGGACCAAAGAAGCAGAGCTGGTTCAACCTCTGTCTTTCAAGGTAACGTTTATTTAAACTGATTTAGAAATTCGATTTTTCGATTAAAGTTATACAGGGAAACTTCTAAGACCAATCTGGGGTTGCCGTTTGAATTATTTTCTTCTACGGATGTATGACATGTTACATGAATGTGACGAGCGCCCGAGGCCACTGGAAACCCAAATAAATTATTAGGTTTGCAATTAAAATGTAAAAGTTCAAGACTTTTTTGATAAAGCTGTAATGACCTTTTAGTTGATTATCAAAGTTGGAACCATTTAGATGTTACTTAACATATTGCCTTCAATTTCATGTACGTCGCCAGTTGCTTGCGCCGTGCTTCAAAACTAGAGTTGCTTGAAAGATTTATTACAATTTAGCATGTCAAGAATTGTTTGTTACTTTGATAAGCAACTAAATTCATAAAACTCTTTTGTTTTAAATCGAGAAAAAACTATTTTACAAAATAATTCTGATACTTTTGTATTTATAGAATTGGTTTGTTGAGAACTTGATTGCATTCAAATGCCATCATTTTGAGAATTGATTTGGAATTTCTTTAGAATAACATATTTATCAAGGTTACGAATTGTTCGACATTTTTTCTAAGATCAAATTGAATGATTACACAAGGATATGAAAATTTTGCAAATTGTGGACTATGCGATTTTCGGTTCACTGAGCCTCTATGAATGGCCAAAAATTTACTTTGTGGTTGCGGCTTAATATTCGCTTTTGGATTTTAATCTTTTGGTGCGTTTAAACTTGCATTATCACATGTTAAATATTGGTGCTATCTTTATGCTATGGATAAAGATTGCTTTGAACTGAAGATATCTTTTATAAACTTGGGAATGATTTGAAAATGCTTGAACATCCTAAGAGATAATTGATCAAATTGAAAAGATAAATTTTACGTGGATGTGGAAAGTTGGACCACATGATTTTCAGCCACCCCCATGTATTTTTTGAAACAATAAACCAAGACTAGTAGGTTAATTTTACTTCGCGTCTAGTGATTGCCAGCATGCTTTGAGCATATCATTCATTGTCATATTGTTTAGGTGGTTGTCTTGCCTTTACATCAAAGGTCTTGCACAATTTAAACAAATATGCTCATAATTTATGCTCCCCTATGTACCTAGACCCTTCAGAATGTGCAAAAGGATAATATCTGACTTTAATTTTAAAGTACAATTGTGCCCACACCCAAATTACATACCCTAACCTCAACCTCGATGGAATGGGTCAGTAATTTCATATAGAAATCTTATTCTACCCTTCTTAGAGTGCGACAATATTATTCTATACCATATCCGCTCACTGACTCAAATATAAGAGTATGTTGTGGATAAAAAAAATTAGAATTTTTCGGAATTTAAGGTATATTATGGGCATACTTGTTTTTTTTTGTTCATTCTTTCTTTATTTTAATTTAATCCGAAAAATACAAAAAATCATGGTTTTTTTCTGCATATCATATGGTTATTTGCATTTTTCTAAAAAGAAGTGATTTAATTCACATCATCAAGCTAAAAGAATTTTTCATGAAAATTGGTAACAAAAGGGCATTAATTTTTATAATTAATGTAACCAAATCCCCCCACTCATTTTCTTTGTTTTGTGGAAGTAATTTGGTTTTCCTACTAATTTACTTAGGGGACTAATCTGCCTACTGAGAAAACAATTAGTGGCGGCTTCAAATTGAATAAATTTTTCACGAAATGAACATAAGTTGTGATTCAGTATGACTTGAGAGAGTTTGAATTATGTTAGTTAATTTAATTAACCTAATATATCTTTAACTTGGAATTCCTGAATTTTAGGTAGCGACAGCTTGATGACTCCATTAGGGAATCGACTTTTTATTTTCGTGAAAATCAAATGTCACGCCCCAAACCCGGCGAGCAACACGACATCCCTGTTAACTTATATTTGCTCAATTGGATAATCACAACAACGGCCCAGGATACTCATCATCATTTTAACCGACTTCCAGAGTTCTTGTGCTAGCAAAAATGATACCCCAACATACGTAGAACAGGTAGAGAAGAGAGACAGCTCAGCAATTTAAAACACACCTTTATACATATGAATAAATCAAGGTTTATAATATACAACCCGTCGACCTCTCAACCCTAATTGGGATTTGGTCAATACCAAATCTTCCCCATATACAAAAACTATAACCAAAAAGGAAAAAACATGACTGCATCTAGTCATCATCCGCTTCAGGGTCATCCACTTGCTCCTTATCCATAGTTCCATCGATCTTCACTGAGATCCCATACCCAATGAAGAAGTCACTCATATTCAGGTTCGAGGGTCTGAAAATATGAGAAACTAACCACCGTGAGAACATATGTTAGTAAGCTCACTCCTAATATTACATGCCCTCAAATCCAACTCTAACATACCTTCCTAGATGCTCAAGTCACAGAAATAGAAACAAGGGCAAACGAGAAATGGCTTATCATCAAAATAATCAGGCACGTCAATAATTCATATCTACACAGAGATCAATAATGCAAATGTGTGCACATGCCGTGCTCAATTTCCAGCCTCGGCTCTCTAGCCAACTTGACCCGTGTTAAACAAATCAAGTCCGATCCGCGTATCGTACACATTAGGTCTGTGCCTCAACCTGCGTAAACTAACCGCCTCAAGTTAGCACCCTTATCTTTCCAATTTCCCCGCGTCGAACACATTAGGGCTGCCCTCCACCCCGTGTCGTATAGGTACATCAGGCAATATTCACTGCTCGACATCCGCTATTTCACAATATAATATATATATATATATATATGCTAGCATGTAAAATCCATTGCACCAAATATTCAAGTAGGCATGTTTAGGAGGATAAAACAATGCAATTGCAACCGAGCATAATTCACAACAATACAATCCAAACCATTCTCAAGTATAGATTTGGCTATATTAATTCCATAGCCAGACACAATGTCTAAGCCAATCACTTTACCTATTGCTCACAATTTTACCGAAATTGCCTAATTTACATTTTTACACTAAAATATATATTTTAGGCCTACGATGTCTCAATAATTGACCCTAAACACATATGGACAGCATGTGAACAGTATTCTAGGCTCGTGAATAGTATTCAGGTGTCGTGAACGGTACCACAGAAAATCATGCGTGCCCGATTTTGTCCAAAATCCTCCAAAATCTCATTTTTCGGTATTCAAAACTCATCAGACCATTGTCGACACCCATGGACAATCTAAACTTGACATGAATATTATCACATCAGGCATGAACAGTACACAGAGTATGCACACAGATTAGGTTTTCAAAAAAATTGCCAAATCAGTCAATTTTTCTATACTGATCTACTTTGGATCGCACCTCAGAGTTTATCCAAGAATCATTTAACATCATATTCAAGGTTTAGGGGGTCGAATTACCAAAAAATTGAATAAAGAAGCCCCAAACCAAACTAGAGCAGAGGTGGCTTCAAAAAAATAGCAAAAGACAATAATGCGCAAGGCTAGTTCAAAATGAAATTCCCGATGATTTAGAACTCATATAGAACTGATGCTTGTGTCAAAATGTCAAGGAAAGAAAGAAAAAGAAACCCACAGTTGGTCAGAAATTCAACTGATGAGACGACGGCTGCGAAAACGGTGAAAAACTGACAAAACCGCAACCTAGAAAATAGCCCGTGTAGGGGTCCGGTTTTGCTTCTGTTTAAGGGTGTTTCGGGGCTGATCTTGAGCTGAATTTTTGTGGAGAACTACAAAAGAGATAGGTGAAGATGAAGTTAAAACGACGTCTCAAAATGACGATGTTTGTGCAGTAAACGAGCGGCACAATGAGTGGTGATTTTTTCGATGGCAAAAAATCGAGAGAGAAAATGAGAGAGAGGGAGAGCCACGAAATTATTGAGAGCAAGAGAGAGAATGATCTGCTGATAATTGAAAAGAGAGAGAGAATATCTCAAAAAAATGAATTATTGATTTTCACTATTCATGATACTATTCATGACCCTATTTAGGATTTGACTGGTCAAAAGTTTGACTGATAGTGATCAATAGTCGATTTATGAGATTGATTTGATATCTGACGAGATATTTCTTGGGATTCGTGCCATTTCGAGATTGATCGGGCACAATCGTGACCGATGAGGCTCAAGCGAGAACGAAATCCGACGCAAAACTCAACATCAACATCAATATCAATATCGCATTTATCCCAAACCAGTTGAGGTCAACGGTTGATGAACCCGAAGCGAAAAGCTTAAAATTAACTAAAATAATAGTAAAAACATGGGTACCCCAAAAATAAATAAATAAATAGAAAGGACTGAGCAGGGCATTCTAGAATACAGGAAATTCCCCCCTCTACAATGTGGATAGCTTTCCTCCACTCCGTCTTAAGACAGACCGTACACCAATCTATTTCCCACTCCATTAAATCTTGTTTTACTACCTTCT
>JAGVVM010004998.1:0-22890 GCA_019149425.1 Psidium friedrichsthalianum
CCTAACCTTGTGCACACACATGCTGCAAATTCTTCATGTCACCAACGGATCACAACTCATTTGTTGTAGTCCACATACATTGAATTGTTGACCAAAGCCTATACCAACACCAGGTATATATTAGCAAAAATTTCTACACAGTGCATGAATTTACTCGGCACAAGAGAAGAAAGAAGAGAACGGCGTTGAGGGAAAAGAATGGAGAGAAAAAATTTGGGTTTTAATACGGAGAGGGCTTCATGGTCTAAAGCAATTTGTATTTGTGATAATTGTCTGCCGACAAATTTTACGAAATTTATTTTCGCGCTAATGTGCGACGAATTAATTCGTATGCGAATTTTGAGTGTGGCGTAAAAGAATGATATTTTGCGACGAATTTTGCGACAAATTGGACGAAAGTTATTTTCGGCAATTTGGACGAATTATATTTGTCGCTATTTCGTGGCAAAAAACCCTTTAGTTTTAGTGGATTATTTCATCGCTAATTAGCGACGAACCCAGTTTTCTTCACTAAGTCAGAGACTGATAGTACATTTTCTGTCGCCCTCGAAAACACTTTTCGTGCTAAGTAGCTACGGGACAATACATTTCGTCGCTAATAGCTGAAGAACATCCATCTGGTCATCCTAATTAGCAACGAAATTAGTGACGAATTTAGTGAAAAATAAACGTACTCAAAGAAAATTCAACTGAAAAAAATGGACAAAAATACCAAATGAAGAAGACTTACCCAAGTATTTGGTTGATTTTTGTAGTGGAAAAGTTGGCTCAAGTTGATGAGAATTGCACTGCTCACATGGAACCAGGTACCATAAAAAAAGGAAAATACTCAATATTGATGAAGTTTTATGGCAATTGATGGAAGACAATGATGAAATAAATAACATTTATTTCATGCTCAAACCATATAAAACACAAATAACAAGAGGACAGAAGAGAGAATAGAGAAGAAACGGGTGAAGGGGAGAGCTTGGAGAGAAAAAAGTGGGAGAGGAAGAGATTTGACAAGGGAAATTACTTGCCGAACAGTAACGACGGAAAAAGGGTCGGTGGATTTAGCGATGAAAAGGTTTTTTCGTCGCTAAAAAATATGTGACAAAACTATGTGCGCGTTGCTAATTTAAGTGCGAAAACAAGTATGTCGTTGCTAATTAGCGACGAATTTGCGACAGAAAAAGTATGTCGTCGCTAATTAGCGACGAATTTGCGACCAAAACAGTTTCGTCGCTTAATAGCGACGAATTTTGCAAACGAAAATTTTCATGCTATTTCACGCGAATAGCGACAATTAAATGTCACGCTAATTTTAGTGGCTAAAACCCTTTGTATTTGCAGGACGAAAAATATTGTCGTTCGATATTTTCGTCGCAAATTATCGACAATTACGTTTCAGCGCCTAATTTTTCGTGGCTAAAAGCCTTTTGTTATTTTGCGACGAATTTTTTCGTCGCAAAATCATACACAAATTAGCGACGAAAAAAATTCGCGCTAAAATCTCTTGATTTTGGACGAATTTCGTACGAATTTGCGATACGGTATTTCGTCGCCTATTTCGTCGCAAATTAGCGCAGGAATTATTTCTCCGTCGCTCGTTCGTGGCTAAAATCCATTTTTTTATGAGGAGGTGTCAAATTTTTTTTGGGTCGGGTCGGGAGTTTGGTCCCCGACCCATATTGACCAGTCTAACCCGTTTGGAAGCATATTCAATGACCTGTATTACCCAACCCAACCTCATAACAAACCCATACCCGACTGACCTATATTTGGACCTATATTACTAAATCACATTAATATTCTAAGAAAAATTATAAATCATCAAACTATTTTAAGCTTTCACATGTATATGTTATCAGAGTAAATTTTTACATCAAATAAAAAAGAAATGAAATAATAAAAAAATTATCAAATAAAATAAAAATGATATTACTAAAATACTTTAATGCAATAAAATCTAGTAAAATATTTTATTATTAAAATATTTTTTTAAAAAGTATTTTTATTTTATTTTTCTTCATTTTTCTCCAGCCATGGCGGACGGCGGCTAGCGGCGGCAAAAAAGTGATCGATGGCGGCAGCGGACGGCGATCGGTGGCCACTGCGGCGGCACAAAAAGGCGGCCGCGGATGGCGGACTGCGACGAAGGCCGCGGATGGCGGACTGCGACGGCGGATTGCGGCGGTGGACGGCAACCGCGATGGCAGATGGCAACTGTGACGGCGACAGCGGCGGGACGAGGACCTCGACGGCGGCCGCGGGTGGCGGATGGCGACCGAGACGGCGGCGGGCGAGGACCGCAACGGTGACCGCAGTGGTGAGCGGGGATCGCGACAGCGGCAGCGGGCGGCGATCGCGACGGCGGGGCACGGCGACTCCGCCGGCGACCGAGACGACGGCGGCGGGTGACGGCGATCGGCGGACGACGTCATGGGTCCATTTGTAAAAATAGAAAATAAAAAAATAATAAGAAGAAAGTTTAGGCTTGAGGCCCTAGGCCCATTTGTAATTTATGGGAGTTATGGGTAAAATGGTCCTAATATGGTCAAAAATTGGATTTCATGCATGGCCCACTTTTGACCATTTAATTTCACTTCAACCTTTTTGGTCCATTTTTAGTGAGTCCTTCAAAAGTTAATGACCCATATAAGACTCATTTTATACAAAATATGGATCAAATATGGGTCTTTGCCCATATTGACGGCTCTACTTCTAACCAAAATGTCAGCCAGTAATAATGCAGAGCGCGACTTTCTAGGGTTCCCTTCGATGTCATATTTATTTACGGGTCCCCGCGATGATGACATCCTTTCGGTAATAATTTGCCAGTTAGTAAATGCATAGCACAAGCCTTTTCCAATGGCACCGTCATGTTGTATGCTCCAACAATTGATAGTAAAACGCAACAGGAGAGATAAAACATGAATTACATGGAAAAAGACTTATGATGTATTAAAAAATGTGTCGGGAAAATTTTAAATCTATTATATTAATGTCAATTTAACTATAAATTTTTAATATAAAACTAATTTTGTCCTTTAAATTAGTTTCGATCGGATATTACTAACGTAGACGTCGATCGCGTCATTTAATAATACTCATGTACTTGAATTAATAAAAGGATAATATTGAATATTTTCATATAATTCGTGAACTAAGTTGAACATATACAAAAAAATTTAGGGATCACATTAAATAAATTGAAAGTTTAAGGATTATATAGTATGTTGAGTTAAAGTTTATAGACTATTAGTGTCGTTACCCTCAAGATTAACGATGGATTTATGTGGCAAGCACTCCATATTTTTTTTAAAGTGTCTCAGAATAACAACGACATCTGTATTGACCTTGATTGAGGCTTCGTTTTAATAATGATTTTGCCATCTATAAATATCTTATCAATCTCGTCGATGACGAACATGCGAACCTGGCCAATCTCACATCCTTGAAACCCAACCCAAGATCATATGGCTTCTTCATCATTTTTGGGAAGCCGTCTTCTTTAGCAGTCTTCTTCTTGTTCTCCTTGCTCTCCTTCCTAAACAACATCCCCATCCTTGTTTCCATTTCATTTTCTGGCATCGACGACTCTGCTTCCTCCACTCCTTTCGCTCATGACGTGAACAAACATAAGGATGAAGCAGAGGCTCTCTTGAAATGGAAATCTAGCCTCGAAGACCACAGCCAGTCTCTCCTACCCTCATGGCACGGTAACAACTCTTGTCACTTCACGGGCATCACTTGCGATGGCTATGGATTCGTCACCCATCTTAATCTTTCTAATCTCGGCCTGAGAGGAACTTTAAATGGTCTCGACTTCTCGCGCTTAGCCAAGGTGCTTAGCCTCGACTTTTCCAGCAACTCGATCTACGGTCCGATATCCTCGAGTATTGGTAACCTTTCCAAACTGAGTCATCTTGATTTTGGTAATAATAGACTCTCGGGAGACATTCCTCGATGTATAGGCATGCTAAAGAGCCTTCGCTTTTTGTCCTTTTGGGCAAACTATTTGAGTGGACACATCCCTCGAGAGATTGGATTGTTAGATTCTCTTATGGAAGTAAATCTTTCTGAAAACAATCTCACAGGTCCTATCCCTGCTTCACTAGGAGACCTAAGCAGCCTAATTTATCTCTATCTCCAGCAAAACCAATTGATAGGGTCCATTCCTCCTCCTCTTGGAAAATTAGGCAATTTAACAAAATTAAGTGTAGCAAAAAATGACCTTTCTGGTCCCATTCCGAGAGAGATAGGCGACCTAAGAAGCTTGAAGCTTCTTTATTTATGGGGGAACAGACTTTCAGGATCTATACCTTCAGAAATTGGAATGCTAAGTATTCTTGTGGAATTAGATTTTTCCGAAAATGATCTAGTCGGGCATATCCCATCATCTATTCAGAATTTGAGCAATCTGAATGTCTTGTACCTGTTCTCAAATCGTCTTTCAGGCTTGATTCCTAAAGAGATAGGGAAACTAACATCTCTTGCAGAATTAGATATGAATAATAACTCTCTTGACTGGCTCAATCCCTGCATCAGTTGGAAGCATGGCCAATTTAACCATGTTGCGCCTTAGGAACAACTTCTTTCGCGGTTCGTTGCCCCCCGAAATGAATAAGCTCGTTCATTTGAGTGCTTGGGAACTCTCTGCTAATGAACTCGAAGGGCAACTGCCAGAAAATGTATGCCTCAGGGGATTATTGCAATTTTTCCTCGTTAGGGATAATCAATTCACAGGTCATGTCCCTAGAAGCTTGAGGAATTGCACTTCATTAGTAAGAGCGAGGCTGGAAGGAAACAAACTTACTGGGAGTTTAACGGAAGCTTTCGGAATACACCCGCACCTGAAATTCATAGACTTGAGCCACAACTATCTACACGGCGGACTTTCGTGGAAATGGGAGCGTTGCCGCAATCTGACGAGCTTAAGGATATCGAACAACGACATCTCCGGTGAGATACCCGCGATATTCGGTAGGATGGCTCAGTTACGGGTACTCGACCTCTCTTCAAATAACTTAAGCGGAAAGATCCCGAGGGAATTGGGAAGCTTGCAGTTACTGCTAGATCTTATCCTCGACAACAATGGGATCACAGGTGATATTCCCGATGAAATCGGATCTTTGTCTCGACTGGAACATCTCAACCTAGCATCGAACAACTTGACTGGTGCCATTCCGCAACAGCTCGACTTGTGCACCAACTTGCTGAGCTTGAACTTGAGCCGAAATGGACTCGAGACAAGCATTCCTCCTGAGATTGGCAATGCGAGATTCCTAACCGTCCTCGATTTGAGTCAAAATCTGTTAACTGGAACAGTACCACAAGATCTAGGAAAACTGAGTGTCCTAGAAACTTTTAACATCTCCCACAATGACCTCTCTGGTACCATCCCACATAGTTTTTCTGATTTATTAGCATTAACTTCTGTGGACGTGTCCTACAATAACTTGGAAGGTCCTCTCCCAAATGTCAAGGCTTTTAAGGAGGCTCCATTTGAGGCAGTTCAGCATAATAAGGGGTTGTGTGGGAACGTGGTTGGATTACAGAAATGCAATATTTCTACCATGGGCAAGAAACACGACCTACACAGCGGAGCTAGAATTCGAATTATCCTCGTTCTCTTGTTCTTGGGATTCCTCTTTCTCTCTTCCTCTCGAGCTTTCTTGTGATTGTCAATCGCCGTCGAAGAAAGATTGTGGAGAGAGAGAGAAGCGGGCAGACAGAGGCAAATCGTTTAGATTTCTCGCACATTCTGAGTTTTGATGGCAAAGTTTTCTACAAGCGAATTGTGGAGGCCACGAAAGGATTCGACTCCAAGTACTATTTGGGAGAAGGGGCCTATGGCGTCGTTTACAGAGCTGATCTACCGACAGGTGAAACCGTTGCGGTCAAGAAGATTCCATCGTCCCAGGAAGATGAGACGGTCGACATCATTCCTTTCGAAAGGGAAATCAAAGCCTTACGGAATGTTCGCCACCGCCACATTGTGAAGTTCTACGGGTTCTGCTCTCATGCACAGCATCGTTTTCTGGTGTACGAGTACGTCGAAAGAGGAAGCTTGAGAACAATTTTGAATGACGATGGAAAAGCATCAGAGTTCAATTGGGACAGAAGGATGAACGCGGTTCGAGCAGTTGTGGATGCATTGTCGTATATGCATCACGGCTGTTTTCCTCCTTTGATCCATCGAGACTTGACCAGCAACAACATCTTGTTGGATGCTGATTATGAGGCTCGCGTTTCCGACTTTGGCACCGCAAGATTATTGAGGCCAGATTCCACCAACTGGACCGCTATTGCAGGCACCATAGGATACATCGCTCCAGGTGATTTTCTTTGCAGAAGCATATTGGTTTTCCAAATCTTTAATTATTGCTGACGAGATTATCAACGGACTTTGAATCCTTCAATTGCAGAGCTAGCCTATTCCAACATTCCGACCGAAAAATGTGATGTATATAGCTTTGGAGTCGTAGTGCTGGAGATAATCATGGGAAAGCATCCGGGAGATTATGTCTCGTCGGTATTTTCATCCACTCAATTCGAGTCGCGAACACCATTGAAAGATGTGCTTGACCGACGGCTCTCGCCTCCAACAAACCGCGATGCGCAACACATAATCTCTGTCACAGCACTAGCACTCGCGTGCTTGCGGACCAATCCTCAACTTCGACCGACCATGACACTAGTCTTGCGTGAGCTTCAGGTTCAAGAACCACTGGCATTGCCGTTCTTTGGAGTCACCTTAGAACAACTCCGTGATGTCGATGGCAGGAACTTTTAGACAACATCAAGAAGACTGTTAAGTTGTCTATCGAGTTACTATCGCCAGTTCACCTTTTCTGGCTTCTGGTTTTGGCATTAAAACGAAAAAATTACAAAAAAAGTCCTAGACCAATTATAATTATGCAAATTGAGTACTAAACCTTTTGTATTTTTGTCAATTCAGTTCATCGGGTCAATTTAGTTCGGAAATCACTGACATGGACTTCGGCCATTTTACGTGGCACGGCCGACGTTAACATGGACAGTTTTAATAATGATTAATATTTTTTTCGAGTAACTAAATTATTTTTTTGGATTTTTTCTTTCTTTCCTTTTCTTTGCTTTTTTTTTTTACAACTCTAGCAAGCAAGGTTGCTAGCCGACCATGCTAACCACAAGTTTAAGGCCCATGACGCTCGCCAGCCATGCCCTCACCAAAATCCAAGCGAGGGTGTTCGGTCCTTGCCATGATTTAAGCGAGGGCCACGACACCGTCCTGTTCACAACCCTTGCCTATGGCTGACAAGGGAGTGACAACCTCGCGCTTAGCCTAGGCATTAATAGCTAGCCCTCACTTGTGATAGTTGGTTGGTCGGTGACCTCACTGAAAGGAAAAGGAAAGAAAGGAAAAATTAAATAAATAATTCAAAAAAATAGTAAACTATTACTAAAAATTATTCACATCAATGCCGACCGTGTTATATAGGACTGCCAACCTTCGTGTCAGCAATTTTCGACAAGAATTGGCTAAGTGGACTGAATTGCCATAAATGGAATAAGTTTAGAAATCAATTGGCAAAAAAAAAAAAAATTAGCCAATTTTTTTCCAACAAAAAAATATTTATAACTGAATTGGCGCAATTGCAATATGATTAAGACTTTTTTGATATTTTTTTTCTATTTCATCCAATGCAAATCTAGTGATTTATATTTGGTCCGACCCATATTGATAAAATGCTTTCATATTTAATCTAATCTAGAAAAACCTATGCCTAAACTAAGGTGAAAGCGTGGGGTGTCAAAGAATTAGATTAGTTTGAAATTAGGTACTCATCCATTTACTATCATACCATAAAAATTCACAAGGGTTTTGCATGAAGTTTTTCGGAAAACATTTGACCTTGAAACCATAGTCGTGCTTTCATCAGGTAGAGCATGTTTTAGTACGGATATTTCGAAAACCTGATCAACAGGCGGCCTTTGGAAGATTGTCAATCCTCCCCATTAGAACGTAATCTGCAAATGAATGATGTGCTCAGCGGTAATGTTACTAATATGTACGAAGCTAATTCCTGAAAAATCTTGTCTTTCGGCTCTTTTTGGTTTGTTGCAATTTAATAGTTACTGATCGAAGAGCAGGCCAGACTCTAAGTCATTCTGGTCGCCGGCGTTTGGGACCGTGGTGCGCTCGTCAGCCCTCTTGACCTGGTGCTTCCAATCCGTCTGAATCAATGTGTAAGTCATCAAGCACGCACAAGAGATCTGGGATGCCAGCAGGCTGAACCAGAGCCCGCGGAACCCGAGCTTGAACTGGACTGTCGTGAGCACCGCGACGGGCAATCTGACCATGTAGAACGAGAACAGATTTATGCAGGCCCTGACGTTGGGCCGGGCTGTCCCCGTCAGGACCCTACAGGATGTGGTTTGAGGGGAGTTCTCGAGCTCGCAAAGGCCGAGGATCGGGAGCGCCGAGGAGACCAATTTGAGGACCTGCAGATCGTCCGTGTAGATCCGGCCCCACACCAACCGGATGGCGATCATGAAAATGAGGGCGGCGAGCCCAAAGGCGACCGCCGCGGCGATCCCAATGATAGTCATGAGGGGGACGGGACGGGTGGCCCGCGCCCAGGGCCTGCCCAATGCGTCTGGACGGCCCGATCTGAGTGAGAACGGGAACGTGTACAACAACCCGGTCGTTTGGATCAATATTCCCCTTCCCACGACCGAGGCCTTGGGGTTGCTGATCAGACCGCAGAGGAAGAGCATGATCTCGCACCACCACCACCCGAGGCACACTGAGACGCAGCTCGGCAAGGCCAGGGCCAGAAGATTAATTTTCAAAAGTCAAAGCAAACTGGCACTCTGGATCTAAGAAAGAGCATAATTATGGGGGGCAGAAAATGGCTGCGAGCAAATTAGATTTAAACCTAGTCATCATGTCAACAGGAACTAACCTTGAGGTAACTTTCCTGCATGATCCTAGAGGTGAAGCCTCATTTCATAATAGGCATTCTTGATCTAGAAGCTAGAAACTGAAGAACCAAGAAAACAAATCAATTACTTCCATAACTACTTTAATTCAATCTCTTACTACCGTCTTTCTTAGGAAGGCAATATTGAAAATTTCTGCCGAGTGGGCAAAAAGCAGAATAAGACAAAGGAGGCACCTAGGTTCCGTGTCGCACAAGCATTACATCGGACAGAATATAAGGTCACTTACTTCTTTACCAGATAGAAATGCTGCCCCTGTAGGCTGAGGGTATACTCCCTGGCTATAGAATAAGTGAGGATCTGCACCCTGTTGAGTTTAAGACAAGTCAACAAAAAAATAGTACTGTGAATGATCAAAATAAACAGAACTACGATATAGGAAAATAGAGAAATAGTTGGCACTAGCCTTGTTCTTAATTTTCTTTTGACCTGAACTTGAATAACTTTCTGTGTTAGAGAATCGCTGGTTTCCAATTTCCTGGACATAATGTTTTATTTCCGTAGTTGTCAGAGCTGATGACTAATGTTGTTCGACATAAATCACATCTTTCCCACCAATTGTCACAGAAGTAATCACATGTGTTCCAAAGTTCCCAATGAAGCTGCCAAAATATTAAAATGATCAACGCTAATGACATCGGAATAATAGTTAGAAAATCCACATGTTACCTTGCTAAGGAGGGTGGGTCCCAGGAAGAGGGAACTGCGTGCTTCACATTTTCTTGCAACACTGAAGGAGATTTGCTAATTTCCACCTTAGCGATTGGTCTATAGAACCCACCTGTGGAAGGTAACATAAATGCAGACTTAGACTCCGCCAATGGATTTTAGCATCTCCAACACTCAATTTCAAGAAATTCTGTAGCCTGAGGAATACCATGGCAGTCTTCCTTATTTTCTAATATTTCTCAATCATATGCCTAATAACTAATAAGGTGGTTGTTAAAGGTGTGCCGAGAGCACTCTAATCAATTATTAAAATGAGCCGGCATCGTTTAGCGGTAGCTCATTATGGAACAAAGTACATCCTCGTGCGAAAAAAGAAGATGGAAATTAAATCGCTCGTCACCCCCTCTCAATCGCAACCGAAAAGTGCTCTCCGATTTCGCCCCCCTAGTTGGCAACCTCCCTGGGGGAGGTCAATCCCGAAACCCTAGGCAATCCTCCTCGACCCCCTCTCTCCGCAGCATCGAGAGGCTCCATTCGGAAGTGCGCGTGCTATGTCGAGTGTTGAAAAGCCTAAGCTAGACGAGGCAAGTTTGACCGGACCAGTGGGAGCCCTCAAAGTGGATTTGCATCGAGGGAGCAACGATACGACGTTCCGTGTAAGCAGCGAGGCGAGCTCCTCTAGATCTCCAATGGCATTCCAACGAGAGTAATCTAATCATCCAGCTCCCTGTATGGAATTATGAGTCCGCTTGCGGCCCCTTTCTCTCTCTCTCTCTCTCTAGAATGCAGGAGCTCTATCTCTCATTTCTTTTTACCGTGTGTACTGTCCGCATAGACATTGACTTGTAAGTCCTCCAAAATTTTCTCGAGCGCTCTTTCCTTTCTCTTCCTCTTACTTTTTTCGGGAAAATTGTAGGAAAATTGCAAGCAGGCCTGAGCCGTTGAATTTCTCGAGCGGTCCAGATGAAGCTGCTCGTGATGTTGGGGAGTTTCGAATTCCAATTATAGTAAATGTTTTTGGGGATAGCTTTGCTTCTGCCTTTTAGGGGAAGCGACTAGATGTTTGACAGGTCAATATCATCGATTCCCCTTTGCATATTTAATAGGAATACCCATAAATATCTTGCGGAATTATAAATAAATGTGTGAATTTTCAATGGAAATTGAGATCTTCTAAGTTTAACTGGGGATGATTTTTACATGGTGAACATATATATATCTTCTCAAATGAGTCGAATGATTTGCAAATTAGGGATCCAGTTATTTGGAGGATACTCTAAATTCTATCGGATTGGCCTCACATTTTTTTAAGGAAACCATTGGTGCACCAATGGGAAAAAATCATTTGCTCCCTCCTCCCCTCCCCTTTTTGGCTAGTGCTCCAGCACGGCCACAGTCTATGTCTTCGTCTGCCGTAACAACACCTATGAGTTTCAAGGCATTTAAAGTGCCGCGCCGGCAAATATGTTTTTTTTTATTCTATTTTGGTAAAAAAAAATTTAGAACCTAAATTGGAAAAAAAACCCGAGTTTCACTACCAGCCTTGGTGAGGGTTGCTCAGAGCGCGACTCGCTCTTACCGCCGGAGCTGCAAGCCCCTTTACCAATGGCAGAACGGTCGGAGCGGCATTGCCAAGAGATCGGGATCACTTCAATTACCACCAATTTCCTCCAACGAATGTCAAAATTTTTAATTTATGTTCTCTTTCTCTCGTTGTTCATACTTGGTTTCATGGCTTCTCCCGCGATCTGCGATGAGCTGCACGTGGCCTGAGGTCCGGCACAAAGGATCAAGCGGCGGCGTAGTTCATCGGCAACAAAAAATCCCTCTGCAAATCCCTCAACTCTTCCTACTGCTTGCCCAAGGTCCTGGCCCTTTTTCGCGCAATTCCTGAAGCTGCAGGCTCCCTTATATAGCTAGGGGTGAAGCCTGAAACACCGGCTCCATGGTCGTGTAGGGATGAGTGGCTGGGGATCGCCGAACAGGCATAGCGCAGCGTCATTTCCCCCCTTTCTCTCATCCAAGTGCCGCGGGGAGAGAGAGAGAGGGAGAGAGGCGTCATTTGCGGGCAAAAGGGGCGGAGGGAGGTGGGGGTGAAGAGGAGAGGAGCCGCACGACGTCGCTTCACTCAGGAGGTGGCCCAATTGGGCCTTGGGTCAGGCCCAGGCCTGGGGAAAAGAAAAGAAAAGAAATGGGCCTGCATTATGCAGGCCCGTTGTTGTGAACGAAAAAAAGAATGGGCCAGGCGGCCCGCCCGAGTTCGGGCTGACCCGGCCCGATCCGAATCATGAAAACTCTTTTTTATATATTAAAACTAAATATAATTTATAATTTCCAAATTTGAAAAATAAGATAGTAAATAGGCAAATCCAATTTAACTTATTACTGTTTTAAGCCTTGAGAAAATTAGCGAAGACCAGCAAAATTAGGTGTCAACAATTTTCCCTTTCTCTCATTGTTCATGTCCTTTTTTCCAAAATATAGTGGCTTTGTCCTTAACTTCGCAAGATAAGTATGAGAAATTTACACATAGTTTTCCAACTTAGTGACTATTAGTTTTTTTATTATATATTTAGTAGATTTGGAAGGTTAAAAAGTAAGTTGAAATCAATACATATTGAGTTTATGTGCATTTATAACGTATTGATTAAGCTAATTTGAACTAATGACCACAATCTTGATTCTTCGGACTTTCATGACCTTTGACCAACCGAGGCCACATATGCAGAGGTAAAGTTGAATCATTGACCAGTTCTTGAACTCTTTTGGCGTTTTCTTTGCGTCATGCGATATTTTCAGACCTTTTACCATTCTTTCCACACCGTAAAGAAACCGGTAAAAAGGCCAAACATTCGTAACAAAGTTAAAAAAAAAATTACAGATTTTCCCTCTTCCCCATGCTAATTTTTGGGGTCGGAAATGTGTAGCTGCCATTCACTTTAGTTACAAGGTAGGCCATTAGCCCGCTTGGCTTTAGCTACTTTATTGCTTCAATTGTCTTTGTGGCACTAACAGGGGTCTATGGCATTTCCTACCTAATTTATAATGTTTCACGGTAGAACATGTCTCGAGTTTGAACCGATAAAGAAATCCTAATCTAAGTAGATTTTCTAGTTTGAGTGGGTTTTCAGCATACAAATATACATAAGACATGAAATTTTACTTGATTATTACACACTAGAGCAAACAAGAGCAGTGTTAGGATTTTATTTTTGAGTGATTTTTGTGAAAGATTTTGAGATAATACTTGTATATTGACACTTTGGGCCAAACCACGTAAATATCTAGTGTCCTTATCGTTTATTGGTCATGTGGAAATTTCTTCTTTTCGCATCATTTTTCAAGTTCAAGATTCGTTAACTTCCGTGTTATTTCAGAACATTTTGTTTTGCATAATCTCTGATGTACTTACTCCATAGTACAACTCGCAACCCTGTCAAAAAGAAGCACAAGGTTCGGCAACTTCCATAAAAATGGACTGATTTGATAGAAAAATGTAACAATTGTAAGGAGAACTTCTTTATTTCGAAAATTCATATGCAAAGACAATAGCATTTGAAACTTAGACCCATTCTCTTTCTCAAAGTTTCCTACATGCCGATAACATGTTTTTCGGATTGTTTAAACCTTGTCTCAAATTCGACCCAAAAAAAAAAAAGTCTTGTCTCAAAAATGTTTTTTTTTTTGGGTCGGGAAATAACTGCATTCATCATATATTGAAAGGATAACATTGGTTATGGTTTTCTGAAAATAACAACTCCAATGAGATTGGACCGAGCCAACACGTTCCTTGCTTTCCTCTATGAAGGCCCAAGCCAAAGTCCATGATCAGGTTGTAGACTGATACGCTATCAGTTACCAAGCTAATGTGCAGATGACGATACTTCCCCAGATCGTGTTTGTTCTTGCAAGTACCCCGCCGATGAAATGCAGCGCACCACTCTCGATCAGGTCATGCCAAGCTCACAGCACCTAGTTGACTCGGATCGTAGCATTCTCCCGATGTAAATAAGCAAGTCTTACATGAAGAATATTTGACTTAGCATGTTCGATTTGATACAGATAGAAAAAGCGGTGTTTAAAAAAAAATAGAGAAATCAGAACCAAGTGACTATGATACGAGTCAACCCACTCTTTTTGCGCCAAATATCTTTCCATTTCCGAATAAATTGAAGTTACATCTTTTTTTGATTTCCATTCAAGAGTTCTTCTGTGTTTTCGTGCACCTTTGAAATCCCTGAAAATGGAAATATTCCTTTTCTTTTCTTAAAAACGGATACAATATTTGTCACTACAAAAATGATAATGGTAGCCCCATTAACTACTTCATTTATGAATTTCATACTAATAGAAATACACCTATTTCTAAAATGCCCTCATTTTAGAAATCTGGTACTTGTCAAAGCCTATTTAAATTGCTATATCAACTCCACGGGATGTCACCTTCCATAACTCTCTTCTAGTCGATGAGATACTTAAAGCCTAGCCGATTTACCCTTCCCCCGCAACCACCTATTGGTAAGGGAGGATTTTGCTTCACATCCTTGTCATACTCGTCATGTTGTGTATCAACGGATATTCGATGGTCGTCCTAGCCGGCTTACCCTTCTTGCGCAACCATCTATTGGTAAGGGAGGATTTGCTCTACATCCTTGTCATACTTGTCACGGGATGTCACCTTCCATACCTCTCTTCCACTTGACGAGATACCTAAAGACTCGTCATGTTGTGTATCGACGGATGTTCGATGGTCATCCTTGCCGGCTTACCCTTCTCCCACAACCACGTATTGGTAAGGGACGATTTGCTCTACATCCTGGTCATACTCATCACGTGATGTCACCTTCCATACCTCTCTTCCACTTGACGAGATACATAAAAGATTTGTCATGTTGTGCATTGACGGATGTTTGATGGTCGTCCTTGCCAGCTTACCCTTCTCCTGCAACCACCTATTGGTAAGGAAGGATTTGCTCCACATCCTTGTCATACTCACACGAGATTTCACCTTCCATACCTCTCTTCCACTTGACGAGATACCTAAAGACTCGTCATGTTGTGTATCGACGGATGTTTGATGGTCGTCCTTGCTGGCTTGCCCTTCTCCCACAACCACCTATTGGTAAGGGATGATTTGCTCCACATCCTTGTCATACTCGTCATGGGATGTCACCTTCCATACCTCTCTTCCACTTGACGAGATACATAAAAGACTCGTCATGTTGTGTATTGACGGATGTTTGATGGTCGTCCTTGCCAGCTTACCCTTCTCTAGCAACCACCTATTGGTAAGGGAGAATTGGCTCCACATCCTTGTCATACTCGTTATGTTGTGTATCGACGGATGTTCGATGGTCGTCCTTGCAACTCGAATTGCTACCATTAAGTGGCATGTTCCGTGGTTAAATCATAACATCTCTCACTTAAAAGTCACTTTGAAGGTCATGTTTATCACCTACGACACTACCTTACAATGAAGGCTAAATAAGCTATTGCGTGAAGATTACTACGACAAAATAATTTTTCGCATTGGTTTCTATTAGGCAAAAGAAGTAACTTTTTCACATTTTTCTTACTAAAAAGGTCTTCATGTGACAAAGTAGCTTCAAATTAGAAAATTTGATTTCCAACCTATCAATGGTTATTTAGTTTGCAACAATGGTATTTTTGTTAAAGTAGTTTGTTATCATAAAAAGAAGTGATTGTTGACATAAAAAAGTAATCGATGGTTGATCATGAAAAGAGGTGATGGTAGAGATAAAGTACCTATTTTCAAGAAGCATGTTGATTAGTTGTCAATAAATTGGATTAAATAATCTATTGTTCATCACAAATATCTATAATAACAACTCTCTTTTTCAGAACATTTTCCCTTCTTCTCTTTTCACACACAACTTTGACAACACGCTTAAGGTGAAATTCCATGAGAAAAATTTAGTAAGTATTGAACTCGTTGCTTTGTGGCTTTAATGTATAACTTAGAGGTAGATATATCCTAAACCCGACATCAACAATAGTGAGGGGCAAAAAAATACCTTAAAGACAATGATCGTCATCACGCATTAAAGCATCAAAGATGTGGACTACTACTCTATCTTCATCAGCAATTAAATTTCTCCAACACTTTTCGCATAACAAATAAGTTTGACCCCATGTTTCTCAAAAAGTTCAGCTATTTCCGCATTCGAAACATTTTAAATTTCATCCTTAGTCAATATTTTTGGAATGCTTGTGCATTGTGGTAACTGACTATAGATGTTGAATTACATCCTTAAATGATTGGCAAATTAGCACTATGAGTGACTGTAAACGCCGTACCTAAATTTTGGTCCTAAATAAAAATGTCAAAATCACATTAGGCATTATGCATCCCATGACATGGCAATAACATTTTGGACCAAACCTATCTGATTTTAAATTTCTCTTAAACGAAAAAAAATCAGCAATTAATCAGGAAAAGATAATTTGTCGTGGAGGGATATTTAAAAGTGTTTGAAATAAATAAAGTTTGAAAGTGGAGCCATCTCGGTTTGAAATTTTGCATGGATTGAGCGGTTCATCTTTTTGGGAAGATCATAATCAGCTGGGTGAAAATAAGGCTCGATTTCCTAAAAAAAACCTCAAATTATATTCTGAATTTTATTTTATCTCATAAAAAATTTCAAACTTTCACTTTAAATCCAAATATATCCTAGATTAATTTTCCGTCCAGTCGTTGCCATTTTGTCCCACGTGTCATCTTCGTTGGTCTTCTTTGTCCACGTCAGCTCGGGTTAACCTTTTCTTCTTTCATTCTTTCCTCTTCCTTTCACTTCCATGCCCCGGACGACCAGACCACCATCATGAACACAGAAGAAGCCCAGTCGCCGCCACACGGCGTTCGCCACCGCAACATTTGGATGTGCGAGTGCTAACTAAACATTATCTTTCATTCTTCCTCTTCCTTTTAAGGGGTTGGTTTAGGGCGCGCATGACAACCATTCCGTTCCAGAAATAGATTTTTCTATTTCTGCCAGAAACAAAAAAATTTTGTTTCTAGTTTTGGGCCAAAATCTATTTCTGCAACAGTTTTTTGTTCCAGAAATAGAAAAACAGATTTGCGTTGCCAAACGAGTTTCTGTTCCAAACCTATTTCTGAAATAGGTTTGGAACAGAAACTCGTTTGGCAACGCAAATCTGTTTTCTATTTCTGGAACAAAAAACTGTTGCAGAAATAGATTTTGGCCCAAAACTAGAAACAAATTTTTTTGTTTCTGGCAGAAATAGAAAAATCTATTTCTGGAACGGAATGGTTGTCATGCGCGCCCTAAACCAACCCCTTAAAAGGAAGAGGAAGAATGAAAGATAATGTTTAGTTAGCACTCGCACATCCAAATGTTGCGGTGGCGAACGCCGTGTGGCGGCGACTGGGCTTCTTCTGTGTTCATGATGGTGGTCTGGTCGTCCGGGGCATGGAAGTGAAAGGAAGAGGAAAGAATGAAAGAAGAAAAGGTTAACCCGAGCTGACGTGGACAAAGAAGACCAACGAAGATGACACGTGGGACAAAATGGCAACGACTGGACGGAAAATTAATCTAGGATATATTTGGATTTAAAGTGAAAGTTTGAAATTTTTTATGAGATAAAATAAAATTCAGAATATAATTTGAGGTTTTTTTAGGAAATCGAGCCTTATTTTCACCCAGCTGATTATGATCTTCCCAAAAAGATGAACCGCTCAATCCATGCAAAATTTCAAACCGAGATGGCTCCACTTTCAAACTTTATTTATTTCAACACTTTTAAATATCCCTCCACGACAAATTATCTTTTCCTGATTAATTGCTGATTTTTTTTCGTTTAAGAGAAATTTAAAATCAGATAGGTTTGGTCCAAAATGTTATTGCCATGTCATGGGATGCATAATGCCTAATGTGATTTTGACATTTTTATTTAGGACCAAAATTTAGGTACGGCGTTTACAGTCACTCATAGTTGCTAATTTGCCAATCATTTAAGGATGTAATTCAAATCTATAGTCAGTTACCACAATGCACAAGCATTCCAAAAATATTGACTAAGGATGAAATTTAAAATGTTTCGAATGCGGAAATAGCTGAACTTTTTGAGAAACATGGGGTCAAACTTATTTGTTATGCGAAAAGTGTTGGAGAAATTTAATTGCTGATGAAGATAGAGTAGTAGTCCACATCTTTGATGCTTTAATGCGTGATGACGATCATTGTCTTTAAGGTATTTTTTTGCCCCTCACTATTGTTGATGTCGGGTTTAGGATATATCTACCTCTAAGTTATACATTAAAGCCACAAAGCAACGAGTTCAATACTTACTAAATTTTTCTCATGGAATTTCACCTTAAGCGTGTTGTCAAAGTTGTGTGTGAAAAGAGAAGAAGGGAAAATGTTCTGAAAAAGAGAGTTGTTATTATAGATATTTGTGATGAACAATAGATTATTTAATCCAATTTATTGACAACTAATCAACATGCTTCTTGAAAATAGGTACTTTATCTCTACCATCACCTCTTTTCATGATCAACCATCGATTACTTTTTTATGTCAACAATCACTTCTTTTTATGATAACAAACTACTTTAACAAAAATACCATTGTTGCAAACTAAATAACCATTGATAGGTTGGAAATCAAATTTTCTAATTTGAAGCTACTTTGTCACATGAAGACCTTTTTAGTAAGAAAAATGTGAAAAAGTTACTTCTTTTGCCTAATAGAAACCAATGCGAAAAATTATTTTGTCGTAGTAATCTTCACGCAATAGCTTATTTAGCCTTCATTGTAAGGTAGTGTCGTAGGTGATAAACATGACCTTCAAAGTGACTTTTAAGTGAGAGATGTTATGATTTAACCACGGAACATGCCACTTAATGGTAGCAATTCGAGTTGCAAGGACGACCATCGAACATCCGTCGATACACAACATAACGAGTATGACAAGGATGTGGAGCCAATTCTCCCTTACCAATAGGTGGTTGCTAGAGAAGGTAAGCTGGCAAGGACGACCATCAAACATCCGTCAATACACAACATGACGAGTCTTTTATGTATCTCGTCAAGTGGAAGAGAGGTATGGAAGGTGACATCCCATGACGAGTATGACAAGGATGTGGAGCAAATCATCCCTTACCAATAGGTGGTTGTGGGAGAAGGGCAAGCCAGCAAGGACGACCATCAAACATCCGTCGATACACAACATGACGAGTCTTTAGGTATCTCGTCAAGTGGAAGAGAGGTATGGAAGGTGAAATCTCGTGTGAGTATGACAAGGATGTGGAGCAAATCCTTCCTTACCAATAGGTGGTTGCAGGAGAAGGGTAAGCTGGCAAGGACGACCATCAAACATCCGTCAATGCACAACATGACAAATCTTTTATGTATCTCGTCAAGTGGAAGAGAGGTATGGAAGGTGACATCACGTGATGAGTATGACCAGGATGTAGAGCAAATCGTCCCTTACCAATACGTGGTTGTGGGAGAAGGGTAAGCCGGCAAGGATGACCATCGAACATCCGTCGATACACAACATGACGAGTCTTTAGGTATCTCGTCAAGTGGAAGAGAGGTATGGAAGGTGACATCCCGTGACAAGTATGACAAGGATGTAGAGCAAATCCTCCCTTACCAATAGATGGTTGCGCAAGAAGGGTAAGCCGGCTAGGACGACCATCGAATATCCGTTGATACACAACATGACGAGTATGACAAGGATGTGAAGCAAAATCCTCCCTTACCAATAGGTGGTTGCGGGGAAGGGTAAATCGGCTAGGCTTTAAGTATCTCATCGACTAGAAGAGAGTTATGGAAGGTGACATCCCGTGGAGTTGATATAGCAATTTAAATAGGCTTTGACAAGTACCAGATTTCTAAAATGAGGGCATTTTAGAAATAGGTGTATTTCTATTAGTATGAAATTCATAAATGAAGTAGTTAATGGGGCTACCATTATCATTTTTGTAGTGACAAATATTGTATCCGTTTTTTAAGAAAAGAAAAGGAATATTTCCATTTTCAGGGATTTCAAAGGTGCACGAAAACACAGAAGAACTCTTGAATGGAAATCAAAAAAAGATGTAACTTCAATTTATTCGGAAATGGAAAGATATTTGGCGCAAAAAGAGTGGGTTGACTCGTATCATAGTCACTTGGTTCTGATTTCTCTATTTTTTTTTAAACACCGCTTTTTCTATCTGTATCAAATCGAACATGCTAAGTCAAATATTCTTCATGTAAGACTTGCTTATTTACATCGGGAGAATGCTACGATCCGAGTCAACTAGGTGCTGTGAGCTTGGCATGACCTGATCGAGAGTGGTGCGCTGCATTTCATCGGCGGGGTACTTGCAAGAACAAACACGATCTGGGGAAGTATCGTCATCTGCACATTAGCTTGGTAACTGATAGCGTATCAGTCTACAACCTGATCATGGACTTTGGCTTGGGCCTTCATAGAGGAAAGCAAGGAACGTGTTGGCTCGGTCCAATCTCATTGGAGTTGTTATTTTCAGAAAACCATAACCAATGTTATCCTTTCAATATATGATGAATGCAGTTATTTCCCGACCCAAAAAAAAAAACATTTTTGAGACAAGACTTTTTTTTTTTTGGGTCGAATTTGAGACAAGGTTTAAACAATCCGAAAACATGTTATCGGCATGTAGGAAACTTTGAGAAAGAGAATGGGTCTAAGTTTCAAATGCTATTGTCTTTGCATATGAATTTTCGAAATAAAGAAGTTCTCCTTACAATTGTTACATTTTTCTATCAAATCAGTCCATTTTTATGGAAGTTGCCGAACCTTGTGCTTCTTTTTGACAGGGTTGCGAGTTGTACTATGGAGTAAGTACATCAGAGATTATGCAAAACAAAATGTTCTGAAATAACACGGAAGTTAACGAATCTTGAACTTGAAAAATGATGCGAAAAGAAGAAATTTCCACATGACCAATAAACGATAAGGACACTAGATATTTACGTGGTTTGGCCCAAAGTGTCAATATACAAGTATTATCTCAAAATCTTTCACAAAAATCACTCAAAAATAAATCCTAACACTGCTCTTGTTTGCTCTAGTGTGTAATAATCAAGTAAAATTTCATGTCTTATGTATATTTGTATGCTGAAAACCCACTCAAACTAGAAAATCTACTTAGATTAGGATTTCTTTATCGGTTCAAACTCGAGACATGTTCTACCGTGAAACATTATAAATTAGGTAGGAAATGCCATAGACCCCTGTTAGTGCCACAAAGACAATTGAAGCAATAAAGTAGCTAAAGCCAAGCGGGCTAATGGCCTACCTTGTAACTAAAGTGAATGGCAGCTACACATTTCCGACCCCAAAAATTAGCATGGGGAAGAGGGAAAATCTGTAATTTTTTTTTTAACTTTGTTACGAATGTTTGGCCTTTTTACCGGTTTCTTTACGGTGTGGAAAGAATGGTAAAAGGTCTGAAAATATCGCATGACGCAAAGAAAACGCCAAAGAGTTCAAGAACTGGTCAATGATTCAACTTTACCTCTGCATATGTGGCCTCGGTTGGTCAAAGGTCATGAAAGTCCGAAGAATCAAGATTGTGGTCATTAGTTCAAATTAGCTTAATCAATACGTTATAAATGCACATAAACTCAATATGTATTGATTTCAACTTACTTTTTAACCTTCCAAATCTACTAAATATATAATAAAAAAACTAATAGTCACTAAGTTGGAAAACTATGTGTAATTTCTCATACTTATCTTGCGAAGTTAAGGACAAAGCCACTATATTTTGGAAAAAAGGACATGAACAATGAGAGAAAGGGAAAATTGTTGACACCTAATTTTGCTGGTCTTCGCTAATTTTCTCAAGGCTTAAAACAGTAATAAGTTAAATTGGATTTGCCTATTTACTATCTTATTTTTCAAATTTGGAAATTATAAATTATATTTAGTTTTAATATATAAAAAAGAGTTTTCATGATTCGGATCGGGCCGGGTCAGCCCGAACTCGGGCGGGCCGCCTGGCCATTCTTTTTTCGTTCACAACAACGGGCCTGCATAATGCAGGCCCATTTCTTTTCTTTTCTTTTCCCCAGGCCTGGGCCTGACCCAAGGCCCAATTGGGCCACCTCCTGAGTGAAGCGACGTCGTGCGGCTCCTCTCCTCTTCACCCCCACCTCCCTCCGCCCCTTTTGCCCGCAAATGACGCCTCTCTCCCTCTCTCTCTCTCCCCGCGGCACTTGGATGAGAGAAAGGGGGGAAATGACGCTGCGCTATGCCTGTTCGGCGATCCCCAGCCACTCATCCCTACACGACCATGGAGCCGGTGTTTCAGGCTTCACCCCTAGCTATATAAGGGAGCCTGCAGCTTCAGGAATTGCGCGAAAAAGGGCCAGGACCTTGGGCAAGCAGTAGGAAGAGTTGAGGGATTTGCAGAGGGATTTTTTTGTTGCCGATGAACTACGCCGCCGCTTGATCCTTTGTGCCGGACCTCAGGCCACGTGCAGCTCATCGCAGATCGCGGGAGAAGCCATGAAACCAAGTATGAACAACGAGAGAAAGAGAACATAAATTAAAAATTTTGACATTCGTTGGAGGAAATTGGTGGTAATTGAAGTGATCCCGATCTCTTGGCAATGCCGCTCCGACCGTTCTGCCATTGGTAAAGGGGCTTGCAGCTCCGGCGGTAAGAGCGAGTCGCGCTCTGAGCAACCCTCACCAAGGCTGGTAGTGAAACTCGGGTTTTTTCCAATTTAGGTTCTAAATTTTTTTTTACCAAAATAGAATAAAAAAAAACATATTTGCCGGCGCGGCACTTTAAATGCCTTGAAACTCATAGGTGTTGTTACGGCAGACGAAGACATAGACTGTGGCCGTGCTGGAGCACTAGCCAAAAAGGGGAGGGGAGGAGGGAGCAAATGATTTTTTCCCATTGGTGCACCATGGTTTCCTTAAAAAAATGTGAGGCCAATCCGATAGAATTTAGAGTATCCTCCAAATAACTGGATCCCTAATTTGCAAATCATTCGACTCATTTGAGAAGATATATATATGTTCACCATGTAAAAATCATCCCCAGTTAAACTTAGAAGATCTCAATTTCCATTGAAAATTCACACATTTATTTATAATTCCGCAAGATATTTATGGGTATTCCTATTAAATATGCAAAGGGAATCGATGATATTGACCTGTCAAACATCTAGTCGCTTCCCCTAAAAGGCAGAAGCAAAGCTATCCCCAAAAACATTT
>JAGVVM010004999.1:0-19747 GCA_019149425.1 Psidium friedrichsthalianum
AAGCTTACATAGTTGAAACACCATTTAGTCTGTCTTTCTCATTATAAGCAAACTGTCCTGATGCATAATTCAGCCTCTTTAGTGCGACTTCACAACTTTATTGACATATGGATACTTCTATGTACCTACAGCTCCTGCAAAATCTAAACTCAGAAAGCATGGACATTTTGTATCTCTGATTTATGTATGAAGCACACACTACCACTTTGTTTTTTCACGGAGATAAGCCCTCTAACTGTAGTTTGGCCTTATTTATGGTTTGAGATGTAAAACCAAGCATATAAATTTTGAAATTGGGATTCTGGTCCAGAATATGTAGTTAAGCTCGAATTTAGGAGAAAATCCAAACGGTGAGTTTTTGTATCCGTAAGTCTTAGTCTTTTGTTTCATGACATGCTTATGCCTCACTGTCCCTGCTTTCCGGTGATTGAGTCATTCATGACGATAGCTTGGCATAACATAAAAGCATCAACATCGTTTTCTTTCACTGTTTTTGGTGGTATATCTACAGCATCTCATATACACATCTCCATGTTATCTTTTTTTGGAGCAGCCAAGTTTCTGGATCTGGAGGATTGATCCTAACTACAGAGGGTCTGGGGTTCCAGAGCAACGTGGGAGGGTAAGGAACTATGGTGGCATGTGTTGCTTGATGCTGATTTTAACAAGGAAAGATAAATTAGGTCTTTAATCTGTGGATTCTTCCCTAAAACAGGGCTGTTTCAGTCCACTCTGGGTGGCTTTCTCAATCCTCGTTGGTGGACTTTTTCTGGATGTGTTGATATCCGTGACGCTTGGAGTTTCAGCACTTCCTGTTAATATTATCATTGGTAATCCGTCCTCTGGTTCCTTATAGTGTTTCTCGTGTTGGCGTGTAATGATGCCAAATAGATGTGCTGCAGGTGTTATCGTTGTGCTTGGACTTGGAACCGCTCTACGGCTTTCCCTTGAATTCTGCCATGAGTGGAGCATGAGGAGGGCGGTGCAAAGGGTGGAAGCGAATGTGAATATCGGGTACCACCCTGCGTTGTAGGTGTATCTGTACATGGTAGATGGCACACAATAGTGGATCATAGATTCTTTTACATTGCCCATAGATCCGTTCCTTCTTTGCTGGATGAGGACACATGCTTCCCATTGCAGCGGGACTTCATGGTGAGCTATTTCTGCATGATCAAGCAGTGACAACCTGAGCTTGTGACGAGGTGTCGTGGCTACCTTATGACCCGACGGAGTGGATGAATTTTGTGTTGTTCTGCTTTCGCTGCTTTCTCTGCGGAGCTTGCTTCACTGCTTTACGAGTGATTAGGCGCTCACAACAATCAAAGTACGAGTAGAGTATACTTTCCGACTGTGAATGCTTTTGCGGGCCATATGTCACGAGCTAATCTTGTACGCCCCGGTCGCGTTTAAGGCCGAAACTCGTGAGTCATAGGATCATACGGGCTCCGTTTTTCCACAGTTGTAGACTCGCGTTATGCGTACATTCCATGTGATGTTAAGGAATGAGTCGAAAGCGAAACACGATTCGGCAGCAATAGGATGGTGTCCATGACTTTTGCCTTGTTTAGGAACAGAGAACGACATATCTAGGCCATCACCCTCCGCTCTCTCTCTCTCTCTCTCTGGCGATCGCCAGCCGTTCCCCCTTGACAGCAGCTGTAACCGGCGGGGGGCTGCCACCGCCAGCCCATCCTCGGTGGTGGCCAAGGTTGCCAACGACGGTTCGATCGCCCGTGGAAGAGAAAGGGAAGGAGTTTTGCCATCAAATCATCTAAAAGCAAGGGAATTCAAAGCTGTCTCTATCTCTCGGTTGCATATCCTCCAGCGCTCAGCCACGTGCCTGGGAATCTCTCCTCTCTTTACCGGGCGCATTTGGCTACTTTTTCGTGGGGCTGCCGGTATCCAATGTCACTTTTTTGTGCCAAAGGTGGCTAAAGAGATTGGTGTCACCGACCCCTTTTCACAGTGACGAGAACAAACAATCATGGAGTACACGACCTCGACCACCCACATTAAAGTCTGTGAAGGTCGATGCCCCTCTGTTTTTTCCATCGAGCACACCATTTGCGACGCAAGATCTCCAATCCACGGGCCAAGAGAGAGAAAGAGAGAGTGTGAGAGCTCGCCACGTGTCCGTGGTCCTAGCATTTCTTGTCATAGAACGAGACGAGGTCAGATGACGAGGAGACGCAGACGAAGCCTTCTTTTTTTTTTAGCGTATTTGTATCCCACACGTAACTTGAGGCAAAATAACGCAAAAGCAAAGTCGCGTTTTGGCCAAGAAAATCCTCGGATCTTTTTTTTGGGGGGAAACTTTTAAATTGATATTTTTATTCCATTTCATTTTTGAATTAGGGTTAATACCACGAAAAATCACAAATCGGTATGTCTGTGATGAATTTAACTCAAATTAATTTTTCGATACCTCAAATCAGTACACATGTAATAAATTTACTCCAAGCTATTTTTTTTATCGCTAAAAATCCCAAACTTATATATTTACGACAAATTTACCCAAACTAATTATTTTGACTCTTAAAAATAAAAAATTGATATACATGTGACAAATTTATCCTTCGTTAGTTTTTGTTAAATTGGATTAATATCACAAAAAAATCCCAAATTGATACAATAGATGGTAAAAATCCTCAAACGTGCATATCCGGCAATTTTCACATGTCATCAAATTCAGCAATTTGATAATAAAATTTAATGAAAACTAATGGAGGGTAAATTTATTATATGTTTATCGGTTTAGGGTAAATTTATCAAAGATGTATTGATTTAAGATTTTTGATAGTCGAAAAAATAATCTGAGGTAAATTCGTTATGGGTACATTAATTTGAAGTTTTTCATGATATTACTATTTCGAATTAATAGAGGAATAAATGCCACCCTTTTATCGCTTCTTCGGCCTCATTTCGTATTTCCTCGTGAATTGAATCGCCGAAAATTATGATAGCCGTAATAATTAATATTGGCAGTTAAATGTCGCAACTTCGCGCCAAACCAAACTAACAATCGATCCCCCAAAAAAAAAATAATAATAATAATTATCTAATCAGATACTTAGCCGCAAAGCAAAAGAGAACCGCGTTTCGCTCCGTTTCGGACAGCACCCTCGCTCGTTCGTGGACATCCCTGAGGACCCGTAACACTCGCGCGAGTATCACGCGCACTCTCACTCGCGACGATGCCCACACGCGTTTTGACTGGACCCCAGCTCCTCCGCCACGTGGGGCGAGCCCATTGGTTTCGTGACGCTGACCGGGGGCAAAACCCGCAGTCGAGGCTGACGCGCTCCCCGCCGAAGCAAAGCACGTGGGGACGCGCGCGCGCACGTGCTGGCGGATGTTATTTTTTCCGGTTTTTCCTCTTCAATGCCCGAGAGAAAGCAGCTATCGGGGAAGAAGAATCTGGTCAGTGTGCTGCGAAGCGAAGACGGTCCAGTCAGTCAAATCCCATCGTCCCACTGGGCACTGGCTCAGCGATTCCCGAACAATTGTCCGGATTCTCTCTGCGAAGATCCTAGCGGGGGGATTCCTGGGCTTTTTGATCGCGTGTCTGCTCGTGCTCTGTTGATTTGAAGTTTGGGGCTGGTGTTTTTGCGCTTTCGGTTCTTGAAATGAGGGTGTTGGCGATGGAATCGCTGCCTCTGGGTTTCAGATTCAGGCCGACGGACGAGGAGCTGATCAGTCACTACCTGAGGTTGAAGATCAATGGCCGCCACTCGGAGGTCCAGGTCATCCCCGAAATCGACGTCTGCAAACAGGAACCCTGGGATTTGCCTGGTAATTGCTCTCACTTTGTTTCTTCTTCTTTTTTTTCCTTTTCTAGGTTCCAAATTAGCGATTTCTGGGATTATTGGAATATTGAAGGGGCGAATTTTGAATATTTGGTGCTCTGACGGATGATGCTAGGTTACCTTTATTCCCCAGTCAACTAGATTCCCTCTGGAAAATCCTTGTAAGAGGGGAAAGAGTGAAATGCAAGTGTCTTTTTTTTCTGGGGGGTAGTGTGTCTGTTGCTAACGCCGGAATTGGTTTATTTAATTGCTGTGCTGAGATGAAGTGATTCTTGGATAATGGGTCTTACCGTGGAATCTGCTTATGTGTGTGGTTGTAGGATTATCGGTGATAAAAAATGATGATCCGGAGTGGTTCTTCTTTTGCCCACGGGACAGGAAGTACCCAAATGGGCATAGATCGAATCGGGCCACCGATGCTGGGTACTGGAAAGCTACGGGCAAGGACCGGACCATCAAGTCTCGCAAACAGGGTGGTGCTGCTGCTAGTTTGATTGGGATGAAGAAGACCCTGGTCTTCTACAGAGGTCGTGCACCCAAGGGCGAGAGGACTCACTGGATTATGCACGAGTATCGTGCCACTGAGAAGGATCTTGATGGGACTGGACCCGGCCAGGTATGCAGCGACATTGCTTTTTATGCTCAGTGTCGTGTTGTGCTGATGAATCTAGGCACTAACTTTGAGTGCATATTCTGTATTTGTGGTGTTGTATATTATTGTATGTTAGTTCCAGCATGGATTCCTGTAAATGATGAAACTCAAAGCATTACTATATGGTGGCAATTCCTCGATCATAAATTGCAGGATGCAGGGGCCGCTATCTATAAAATGATGCCACTGACCAGTTACATTTAGATTGTTAAAAAGAGAGGCTTGGGTGTTTCGAATTGGTTGGTTGTGAAGAGAGTATTGATGACTGTTCTATTATGCATGGAGGTTGGAATATATGTCTTGTTCTTACTCTTTGCACTTGATGTAGGGTGCTTATGTCCTCTGTCGTTTGTTTCGGAAGGCGGAGGAGAAGCCTGAAGTTGTGAAGTACGATGAAGTTGAACAAACTGGCTTATCTCCGACAGCCAGTCCTCTCCTGACGAGACATTATCTGATGCAGTTCCAGAAACGCTTGTTTCCGATGTCCAAGGAAAATCGCAATCAGATGGAATCAAGCGGTGGTTGACGGATAAGTTGGACAAAATGACTCCTAATGGTCAAATGCCTGTTGAGAGCAGCTGCAATAGTATCATGTCCTCTGATTTGGAAGATGGTATCACTGATGGAACACCTTTGGAGGTAAAAAATTTGCATCCTCCATAGAATAGCAGTAGTTGTTTTTTATCCACCAAAAGATTATTGAGTTATTATACCCTTGGTACTACATCCAAAGGACTTTGCTTGTTGACTTATAGCTGCTGTCAAGATGTCTACAGAAATTACTAATATTTATTTGTTCATTCCATTTAGGTACATCCATTGAGCGAGAGTTACCCCGAATTCTCTGATCTTCCTTGTGATCCAGTTGATTGTAAAATTTGTAGGAACAATTACAATCAACTGGATCACAAGGAAGATCAGAGAATTCGGGGTAACTCTCGCTCAATGGATGTACCTAAATGGAATGAACAAATAAATATTAGTAATTTCTGTAGACATCTTGACAGCAGCTATAAGTCAACAAGCAAAGTCCTTTGGATGTAGTACCAAGGGTATAATAACTCAATAATCTTTTTGGTGGATAAAAACAACTACTGCTATTCTATGGAGGATGCAAATTTTTTACCTCCAAAGGTGTTCCATCAGTGATACCATCTTCCAAATCAGAGGACATGATACTATTGCAGCTGCTCTCAACAGGCATTTGACCATTAGGAGTCATTTTGTCCAACTTATCCGTCAACCACCGCTTGATTCCATCTGATTGCGATTTTCCTTGGACATCGGAACAAGCGTTTCTGGAACTGCATCAGATAATGTCTCGTCAGGAGAGGACTTGGCTGTCGGAGATAAGCCAGTTTGTTCAACTTCATCGTACTTCACAACTTCAGGCTTCTCCTCCGCCTTCCGAAACAAACGACAGAGGACATAAGCACCCTACATCAAGTGCAAAGAGTAAGAACAAGACATATATTCCAACCTCCATGCATAATAGAACAGTCATCAATACTCTCTTCACAACCAACCAATTCGAAACACCCAAGCCTCTCTTTTTAACAATCTAAATGTAACTGGTCAGTGGCATCATTTTATAGATAGCGGCCCCTGCATCCTGCAATTTATGATCGAGGAATTGCCACCATATAGTAATGCTTTGAGTTTCATCATTTACAGGAATCCATGCTGGAACTAACATACAATAATATACAACACCACAAATACAGAATATGCACTCAAAGTTAGTGCCTAGATTCATCAGCACAACACGACACTGAGCATAAAAAGCAATGTCGCTGCATACCTGGCCGGGTCCAGTCCCATCAAGATCCTTCTCAGTGGCACGATACTCGTGCATAATCCAGTGAGTCCTCTCGCCCTTGGGTGCACGACCTCTGTAGAAGACCAGGGTCTTCTTCATCCCAATCAAACTAGCAGCAGCACCACCCTGTTTGCGAGACTTGATGGTCCGGTCCTTGCCCGTAGCTTTCCAGTACCCAGCATCGGTGGCCCGATTCGATCTATGCCCATTTGGGTACTTCCTGTCCCGTGGGCAAAAGAAGAACCACTCCGGATCATCATTTTTTATCACCGATAATCCTACAACCACACACATAAGCAGATTCCACGGTAAGACCCATTATCCAAGAATCACTTCATCTCAGCACAGCAATTAAATAAACCAATTCCGGCGTTAGCAACAGACACACTACCCCCCCAGAAAAAAAAGACACTTGCATTTCACTCTTTTCCCCTCTTACAAGGATTTTCCAGAGGGAATCTAGTTGACTGGGGGAATAAAGGTAACCTAGCATCATCCGTCAGAGCACCAAATATTCAAAATTCGCCCCTTCAATATTCCAATAATCCCAGAAATCGCTAATTTGGAACCTAGAAAAGGAAAAAAAAAGAAGAAGAAACAAAGTGAGAGCAATTACCAGGCAAATCCCAGGGTTCCTGTTTGCAGACGTCGATTTCGGGGATGACCTGGACCTCCGAGTGGCGGCCATTGATCTTCAACCTCAGGTAGTGACTGATCAGCTCCTCGTCCGTCGGCCTGAATCTGAAACCCAGAGGCAGCGATTCCATCGCCAACACCCTCATTTCAAGAACCGAAAGCGCAAAAACACCAGCCCCAAACTTCAAATCAACAGAGCACGAGCAGACACGCGATCAAAAAGCCCAGGAATCCCCCGCTAGGATCTTCGCAGAGAGAATCCGGACAATTGTTCGGGAATCGCTGAGCCAGTGCCAGTGGGACGATGGGATTTGACTGACTGGACCGTCTTCGCTTCGCAGCACACTGACCAGATTCTTCTTCCCCGATAGCTGCTTTCTCTCGGGCATTGAAGAGGAAAAACCGGAAAAAATAACATCCGCCAGCACGTGCGCGCGCGCGTCCCCACGTGCTTTGCTTCGGCGGGGAGCGCGTCAGCCTCGACTGCGGGTTTTGCCCCCCGGTCAGCGTCACGAAACCAATGGGCTCGCCCCACGTGGCGGAGGAGCTGGGGTCCAGTCAAAACGCGTGTGGGCATCGTCGCGAGTGAGAGTGCGCGTGATACTCGCGCGAGTGTTACGGGTCCTCAGGGATGTCCACGAACGAGCGAGGGTGCTGTCCGAAACGGAGCGAAACGCGGTTCTCTTTTGCTTTGCGGCTAAGTATCTGATTAGATAATTATTATTATTATTTTTTTTTGGGGGATCGATTGTTAGTTTGGTTTGGCGCGAAGTTGCGACATTTAACTGCCAATATTAATTATTACGGCTATCATAATTTTCGGCGATTCAATTCACGAGGAAATACGAAATGAGGCCGAAGAAGCGATAAAAGGGTGGCATTTATTCCTCTATTAATTCGAAATAGTAATATCATGAAAAACTTCAAATTAATGTACCCATAACGAATTTACCTCAGATTATTTTTTCGACTATCAAAAATCTTAAATCAATACATCTTTGATAAATTTACCCTAAACCGATAAACATATAATAAATTTACCCTCCATTAGTTTTCATTAAATTTTATTATCAAATTGCTGAATTTGATGACATGTGAAAATTGCCGGATATGCACGTTTGAGGATTTTTACCATCTATTGTATCAATTTGGGATTTTTTGTGATATTAATCCAATTTAACAAAAACTAACGAAGGATAAATTTGTCACATGTATATCAATTTTTTATTTTTAAGAGTCAAAATAATTAGTTTGGGTAAATTTGTCGTAAATATATAAGTTTGGGATTTTTAGCGATAAAAAAAATAGCTTGGAGTAAATTTATTACATGTGTACTGATTTGAGGTATCGAAAAATTAATTTGAGTTAAATTCATCACAGACATACCGATTTGTGATTTTTCGTGGTATTAACCCTAATTCAAAAATGAAATGGAATAAAAATATCAATTTAAAAGTTTCCCCCCAAAAAAAAGATCCGAGGATTTTCTTGGCCAAAACGCGACTTTGCTTTTGCGTTATTTTGCCTCAAGTTACGTGTGGGATACAAATACGCTAAAAAAAAAAGAAGGCTTCGTCTGCGTCTCCTCGTCATCTGACCTCGTCTCGTTCTATGACAAGAAATGCTAGGACCACGGACACGTGGCGAGCTCTCACACTCTCTCTTTCTCTCTCTTGGCCCGTGGATTGGAGATCTTGCGTCGCAAATGGTGTGCTCGATGGGAAAAAACAGAGGGGCATCGACCTTCACAGACTTTAATGTGGGTGGTCGAGGTCGTGTACTCCATGATTGTTTGTTCTCGTCACTGTGAAAAGGGGTCGGTGACACCAATCTCTTTAGCCACCTTTGGCACAAAAAAGTGACATTGGATACCGGCAGCCCCACGAAAAAGTAGCCAAATGCGCCCGGTAAAGAGAGGAGAGATTCCCAGGCACGTGGCTGAGCGCTGGAGGATATGCAACCGAGAGATAGAGACAGCTTTGAATTCCCTTGCTTTTAGATGATTTGATGGCAAAACTCCTTCCCTTTCTCTTCCACGGGCGATCGAACCGTCGTTGGCAACCTTGGCCACCACCGAGGATGGGCTGGCGGTGGCAGCCCCCCGCCGGTTACAGCTGCTGTCAAGGGGGAACGGCTGGCGATCGCCAGAGAGAGAGAGAGAGAGAGCGGAGGGTGATGGCCTAGATATGTCGTTCTCTGTTCCTAAACAAGGCAAAAGTCATGGACACCATCCTATTGCTGCCGAATCGTGTTTCGCTTTCGACTCATTCCTTAACATCACATGGAATGTACGCATAACGCGAGTCTACAACTGTGGAAAAACGGAGCCCGTATGATCCTATGACTCACGAGTTTCGGCCTTAAACGCGACCGGGGCGTACAAGATTAGCTCGTGACATATGGCCCGCAAAAGCATTCACAGTCGGAAAGTATACTCTACTCGTACTTTGATTGTTGTGAGCGCCTAATCACTCGTAAAGCAGTGAAGCAAGCTCCGCAGAGAAAGCAGCGAAAGCAGAACAACACAAAATTCATCCACTCCGTCGGGTCATAAGGTAGCCACGACACCTCGTCACAAGCTCAGGTTGTCACTGCTTGATCATGCAGAAATAGCTCACCATGAAGTCCCGCTGCAATGGGAAGCATGTGTCCTCATCCAGCAAAGAAGGAACGGATCTATGGGCAATGTAAAAGAATCTATGATCCACTATTGTGTGCCATCTACCATGTACAGATACACCTACAACGCAGGGTGGTACCCGATATTCACATTCGCTTCCACCCTTTGCACCGCCCTCCTCATGCTCCACTCATGGCAGAATTCAAGGGAAAGCCGTAGAGCGGTTCCAAGTCCAAGCACAACGATAACACCTGCAGCACATCTATTTGGCATCATTACACGCCAACACGAGAAACACTATAAGGAACCAGAGGACGGATTTACCAATGATAATATTAACAGGAAGTGCTGAAACTCCAAGCGTCACGGATATCAACACATCCAGAAAAAGTCCACCAACGAGGATTGAGAAAGCCACCCAGAGTGGACTGAAACAGCCCTGTTTTAGGGAAGAATCCACAGATTAAAGACCTAATTTATCTTTCCTTGTTAAAATCAGCATCAAGCAACACATGCCACCATAGTTCCTTACCCTCCCACGTTGCTCTGGAACCCCAGACCCTCTGTAGTTAGGATCAATCCTCCAGATCCAGAAACTTGGCTGCTCCAAAAAAAGATAACATGGAGATGTGTATATGAGATGCTGTAGATATACCACCAAAAACAGTGAAAGAAAACGATGTTGATGCTTTTATGTTATGCCAAGCTATCGTCATGAATGACTCAATCACCGGAAAGCAGGGACAGTGAGGCATAAGCATGTCATGAAACAAAAGACTAAGACTTACGGATACAAAAACTCACCGTTTGGATTTTCTCCTAAATTCGAGCTTAACTACATATTCTGGACCAGAATCCCAATTTCAAAATTTATATGCTTGGTTTTACATCTCAAACCATAAATAAGGCCAAACTACAGTTAGAGGGCTTATCTCCGTGAAAAAACAAAGTGGTAGTGTGTGCTTCATACATAAATCAGAGATACAAAATGTCCATGCTTTCTGAGTTTAGATTTTGCAGGAGCTGTAGGTACATAGAAGTATCCATATGTCAATAAAGTTGTGAAGTCGCACTAAAGAGGCTGAATTATGCATCAGGACAGTTTGCTTATAATGAGAAAGACAGACTAAATGGTGTTTCAACTATGTAAGCTTCGGAAGCAAATAGAGTACGTACAGTAGAATGGGACTCTGGAGGTGGCACGTTCGCAGTTGCCTGTCTGTATTAAAAGGCCAAAAAGACATAAGCATATCTTTTAGAAGCAAATGGAAATGAAGCACCATATGGAGAACCTACTGGCATATTTCGCATTTGTTTGAACCCCTGGTGCGAAACCAAGCTTCTATGCATGATCTGTGCGCTTTCGCAATGCCACCGCGACATTGGCATCCAAGATCTATCAAATCTTCTTCCTTCTCCTCTTGACAGACTCTGCAGAAAAATCACTAATCATCAAGGGTGTGTATGACGGGTGAAGTAATGTCGGTCCACCTTTTCCACATATAAATACGAAATAACATACTATTCAGTTAAAGCCACTTACAACTGTGTGTAAGTGTGTACACACATGCAAGCTGAAGAAAAAACCCATCTGCAGATGTTATGTCGTGTAATCATGCAGTCAAGGATATTTGATATTAGAAAGTCAAATGGGCTCCTGTAGTCCTGCTGAATGACTATGGATTTCAGATTGCAAGAGACATTTGAGACCCTGCGAACCTATAGATTTAAGCTTTTATTTATCTGTAATGGTCAATCGACATACTTCTTCAACGAACCCAGCAAACTCGCTTGAAAGTCTTCCAACTAGTCAAGCAATGTGAAAACTCAACTCGAAAAGGAGAAGGAGAACCTATATAACAGGAAGGTGAGAGCAATTTTACAAGATTCTGTTACCAAGAAACAAATAACCATTAAAAAATGAGAGACTCTACAGCATAGCTCAAGTGACAGGCAAACAATCACGAGAGACTACTGCATAGCTCCAGTGACATGCAAATAATCATCAACTCGACATTATTTTCAAGAAAACTAAAAATCTTTACTTCAATGACCACAAGGCATACACAAAATTCTTCAACAGTTTAAGCAGATGTACAATGCAGAAGAATCTTACATATACTTTCATTGGACCTAGTGCCCAGGTGGTTTGGCCAATATAAGCCAATTCATTTGGGACCCTGCAGATCCACTCTTTTTCCTATTCAAAGATCATCTTGTGAGGATCACATGTCCAATCAACTCAGCGTGCTGGCGATGATTGCATTAAATCCCATCGCATCATGATAGATTTCTCCCCAAACAGGAGAAAGCTATGTTTGTCCCCATGGTGAAACAGATTGATAAGTTTATGCAAGTCCAACAGAAAGATATATGAAGACATGTATGGCATTGCTTACTTGTCCAGGAACTGTGTATCGGTATACTAGTTAAACAATATATCATCAGAATGTACCCGGTTCTCTTGAGCTGACTAATTTAACTCCATTACGGGGACATCTCTCTCTCTCTCTCTCTCTCTCTCTCTCTCAAGGTGTTGATATGTTTTTTGTGAGTGCACACAAGTGTGTCGAAGATAGAGAACTTGCAGGGAGATATAAATCTAAGGCCAACGTTGCGATACAGATCTAAATAGTTAGCATACTCAAAGAATGCAAATGCAGAAGCATGCCAGCATATCAAATAAATTCAATCAAACCATCCGTCACCTGCAGAAGAAACAGAGTTCGCTACCATGTATGCTGACCAGAAGAATGCTTCGTGGTCATTTCTAATGCAATCAAGGATATAAACAAGTCCAGCGTACCTGCATTGTTCATGAGAACTCCCACTCCTGGAAAAGTAACCCTTTTTAGGGGAACCCACCGAGGGAAGCTCTTCAACAACACACTCCAGTGCCTTGGAATCCTTCACAGCAGGCTCTGGAGCCACGCACAAATCACCACCAGACACCACAATAGTCACTGGCGTCGTCTGGTTCACGCCAGTGGACAAACTATCCAATCCGGCCGCACAGCTGCTCTCCCGAACCAAAACCACCGCCTCACCTTGTTTCTCGACATCGGTTTCATCCTCAGAGGGCTTATCAGCCAACCCCACAGCAGCGGTGGATCCATCGCAATGCATATTGCGACGAGACTGAGGTGCTCAACAAAGCTTGAAAATGGCAATTCCAACACAGCCTCGGCAGCTCCGAAACTCAGGTTCACCTCACAATGCACCACTCCAAAATTTCGAAGACCTAACTCAAAACCTCTCGAAATCGCCTAGCAGAAACAAGAAATCGACAACCCCATCAACGGCATTCGAACAATCACCAGGCGCAACAGCTCAAAACAAGCCCGAAAACAATCACCCGGATCGGTCACAGGAATCGCACATCAGGCAAACGTCGAAGAACCAAAGAAAATCGAAACAAGGACCTTAATCACTACCGAACACATTGCAAGACAGGAAAAAAGAACACACCAGGAACGCAAACTTGGGCGAAGCGAAAGATCAAACCGGAGAGGCACGAGGGACCGCCAGGCTCCTCCAAACGAGTTCGCCCATCGCTTTCTTCCGACCCAACAACACGCAGCTCATTCTGCTTCTGAAAAATGGCTCCTTTTTGGTTTTAATTTTGTTGTTGGCGGTGGCAGTGAATGACGTGACGCAACGCCACAAAGGAGTTGAGCGCTCTGTCTCAGTCTCTGTCTCGCTCGCTCGCTCGCTCGCTTAGTCGTGCTTGGTTTCTTGATTTTTGTGCAAAATGCAGTTTAAGCAGTTACTGCAAAACGTTAAACTACACGCCGTTACACCGACAAAGTGCGTTCAGGCGGACGATGGAAGGCTGTCTCAAAACAGGAAGTGGCGAAGCTAATTCCAATTCGATAAATGTACGTGAGAAGTTAAATTGTTTTTTTTTTTATGCATAGGATGAAATTGACATTGGATTTTCGAGATAAGAAATTAGCAAAACCACGTAAAAATTCAAAGACTTCTTTTCAAAATCTAAACAGCATTTTCGTAGGCGATAATTAAAGTGAACTTTGATGGTGGACCGACGGCCTACCAAGCCTCGCCTAATTTCGCCCAATCCAACGGTGCCCACAGCATAATTTCAAGGTGCTTGATCATGCAATTTCCTTTATGGGGTCCGAACATCCAACACCCGAACACCCAAGACATAAACATGCTCGAGTCCCCTTAGGTCACATTATTTTGTACGTAAAATTTGGAATTTTGAAATCATGGATAGATTTGACTTCTTTTTTTTTTTTTTCATTCCAATGATGGATATGACACGAATAGGGACATTTAGACTTGGCATCTAGCCCCTTTTATGGGACAGGGCTAGTTAGAAAGTTAGTATTATACTGAGAGGAGGATTTCTGGTGGCAAAGGTCCCTGACTTCCCGATGCGTTCTAAAAATTTAACTGGCAAATTCCTTTTGTGAACATCTTATATTAGAAAAAAAAATTACTCAGTGTAAGTTATTATCTCGCTTGCCGTTCTTAACTTGTCTCGTCCTCCCTCTCGTCGATCTAAATTCTAACATCCTTTCGTGCGTTGAACGAATCAAGATCGTCGAGTTGCACGCACGAATTTGTCATTAGCGAGGTATCTGACTAATAATTCATGTACTAGCCAAAGAATATGGCGGGAGTGGATTAGACATTAAGCAAGAATAAAATAGAGTACGATCGTGAATGGGAATAGCTACTCTTTAGTTCGGTTTGCAGAATGGAATAGTTATTTCAAGGCCATGCTTTGCTTGATTTACCATTACACCATGGAGAATAAGCTATGTATAGTAGTAATTAAGGCATTTCGCATAAAATACCCCCTTGATTAATAGATAGTTGAAGCCTAATTTTCTTACCAAAAGCATGAACGAAAATACATCACAGACAACAATAGGCTCTGATACCATCTGTTAGTTGGGAGCCACAGCAAAAGTATAATACCTTTCGTCTGAGGAGATCACTAAGGAAGAGCTAAGTCCCTTAATACAGTTATCCAACGTGAGAATTTTCAAACACAACTCACACTATCATCTCAATAAAGAGCAAATGAATAAACTCATCAAAAAAAAATATTGGTATTGGAATTAATATTCATTCTATGCTAAACACATTTCGACATTTATTAGGTAAAAAAAAAACTCAAAAAGTATTCATCGGCACGCGTTACTCGGGTGCCCGATTTCTCTCCAAAATCATCCGAACTTGGGATATCCATTTCTAATAGAAACAGGCAGATAACATCAAATAAGATCATACAATTTAAAAGTTTGGAATGATTTCATTTGATTCCCAAAATTTGGACTCATGTGTCCATTAGTCGATCGCGCATGGGATTACATCAGTCAAAAAACAATAGAAGTACAACTGGTGAAAGAGAATATATATATATATATATATATATATATATATATATATATATATATATATATATATTTTCAAATATATGTATGAGCCTGTGAATTTTATAATGGCATAGCAGGTAAGCCTGAAGAAGGTTGGAAGGTTTGAATCACTCCTTTTTTCTAACCTCTTTTTTCTTCCCTCCCGCCCTACGACTACGGCGAACCACCGCCGTCTTCATCTTCGTGAGCCCTTCTACCCCAACGCCACCTCACTAACTTGGGGGATTCAGCAATGTCGAGGTTTAACTATGTGGACGCTACCCACGTCGTGGTCCAACTGGCCACGTCGTCTTAGCTTAGCCTATCGAATGTGATTATAGATAAGGACTAGTATAGTAACCTATGCATCATTCCATCTTAATGGCATGGCGGTTGAGTCCTATCTTTCAGGGAAAAGTCATCGAAAGAGACCTAAACATATTGCGCTTATGCTAATTCAATCTTAAACATTTCAACCATGCCAATTGAATTCTAAAACTTTTTTACGTTTTGTCAATCGAGTCAATCCGATCAATTATGGCCCGAAAACAATGATATAGCGGTCTAGTTAATGTCGGTTGTCCTATATGATATGCGTAGATAACTTTTTAAGATTTTTTTGATTTTTTTTTTTCGTTTTGTCTTTCTATTTTTGCCGGTGGCCAATCACGGGCGATGGCCACCCACCAACAATGGCTGGAGAGGGCTCAGTGAGGGTCACCTTGCCCACTGATAGCAAAGGTTACGATGCCCTTGCTTGAGGCTCACTGGCCCTCCCCCGTGGTTGGTGAGGGTCGGCCAACAACCATTGTCGCTCTCGGTAAAAAAAGAAAAAGAAAAGTAAAGTAAAGAAAAGAAAAGAATGAAAAAAACCAAAAAATTAAAAAATATTATTAAAAAATATTCACATCGGCGCCGGTCGTACTACATAGAATAGTCAGTATTCACATTAGCCAAAATTGGCCTAATGGGCTTAATTATAAAAATGTGAAAAGATTTAGGACTAAATTGACATAATTGAAAAGCTTAGGACTAAATTGATATAAATGTAATAAGTTTACGGCTTTTTTTAGTAATTTTTCCACCTTTTAGCCATTGCTTCTCCGGTCAACTTCTAATCTTTCAACATCCAACATTCTATTAGGGTCGACTGAGAACTAAAATGGACCTGCAAAAGCAGGCAAGAAGCTGCTCAGTCCATCTTGGCTTTGAATTGGGTTTGGACCGTGATGGACGATGAATGGTGCTTCGTCTTTAGGTGAACGAATCACGCATGAAGCTTGTCAAGGGCCACTTGGGCCATCGTGGGTTTCCAAGACACAGCACGAGTTTATATCCCGGTTCGAAACATTTGTCCAAAGGAGTAGCGTGAAGGCCCGGCCACACACATTGCGTTTGAGCCCTAACCCGACCGGTCCAATTCGGCCCTTCGGTTGGTTAATTTGTTTTCACATATTAAGTTTTCAATACCCATCATTACTGTTCGTTAAGTAAGTGTTGTAACTTAACCGGTTATGCAGAAGCTTAAACCATTAGATGAAAACGCCAATAGTATATTTTCTGCTATAGTCATTGCCTAAACTTCTTGCCCATGGCCGGCCAAACGAGCTCCGTGTTCGGATTTGCACATCTTGTAACAGTCAAAGCACGTCTTGTAGGGTTCACGCACGAGATTCATCGTGGCATTTTTTATACATGGGGGTTTCGGATAGGACGCGCTAAAGGTAACTACACGAGCATTCAAGTTTTTTTTGCAGGAAGAGTGATCTCCGACTGTGACGTCGGATTACGGTGTTCACCTCTCGGGACGAGATGATGTGATTAACCTTCAGTTCCAACCTTCCATTTGTGACCTTGATATAAGATCAATCAAAACGGTCCTGGGTGTGCATTTAGCCGCAATGAGTCTAGGACAATGAACAGATCAATCTCCTATTCCTTCCTCAAAAGTTAAAATGCAGAGCAAAGAACTTGACGCTCACAAAAGCGTCCATAGAAGCTAAAACCCCTCCTCAAGCAAAACCCTTCTCTTTATTCACCCCATGGCTAATGTGAAAAAAGGATCCTTGCATTGCCATTCAAGCAAAACTCCCTTTATTCCAATACACAACGTTCACTCCTCATTCCCTCTTAAAATCCCAACTCAATTCTCACCTTCCACAAGCACCTATCTGGAGTTTTTCCCTCCAGACACCCCCTTCTCTCTTTGCTCCCCCAAACCCAAAATGCCTCTAGAGGAAGAGAAGCCGAAGAAGCTCGACCACGAGGTCCAGGACATGGTCTCCGCGATCATGGGCCGGATCCCCAACCTCCAGAAGCCCGGCGGCTCGAGCCTGACGTCCGAGGAGGCCGAGGACCACGGCGCGAGGATTGTCACGCTGGCGGGGCACAACATTGGCGCTTCCCTGAAGAGCGAGATGGACGAGAAATCGGGCGGACCTGATGAGGAGCTTGACGCGATGATGAGCACGTACGTGAACAGCAACTTCCAGGCCGTGAACAACTCGATCATGATGGGCGGGAGCTACACGACCAACGACCCTGGCGTGCATTTGGATGTGTCCGACTTTGTCGAGCACCGGGAAAGGGACCACGGTAAACAGGGAAGCATGGCATGAAGAGAAGATGAAGAAGAAGAAGAAGGACCAGGAAAGCGGGAAGAGTGACCAGCAGACTGAGCATTCTGATTGAGCACACTCTGAGTTTTTTGTTTCTCTGCTGATTTGCTTGTTGATGCTGTTTCTGTGCCGAATAGCTTTTCGTGTGACCGTGACGGTGCTTCGGTTTGAGTTACCATGTTTTATCCCGATGGAGTGTAGAATCATTTCCATGTCCCCGGCTCAATTGCCGCGCTTTTCTCTGAATATATCCATGTCCCTGACTCAATTGCTGCACTCGTCTTTGCATCTAAAAGCGGGCTGTTCCGAGGCAAAATTCCTTGAATGCTGGGTGTAAGAGAGTCCTTGCCTGATGCAAAACTCAGGATTGCATATCCCCTTGGACTTTCGCGGTGGCGGTCATAGTTTAGCCATGGACTGGGGTAATGTAAATGCCATGTTAATGTAGGGACACATAATGCTGATCTTAAGCAATCAAAAGCCAGAACAGTCTTGTCTTACAGCTTAAGGTGCTGATCTTGCATGATGTTCCACTCTAGGAAAGGCCTTCATTTCGTTTATCAGGAAACTGACTCAGTCTACTATGCTTTCACTTTATCGATTGGGAATTCTTAAGGTCGGAAAGATAACGACCGCCCTTACACTAGATGGAAAAACTACTGCTCGGACCATGTTGATCCTGATGTGTCTTGGGGGTTTGATCATGCATATTAAGGCTAATGCTATCAATATAGTCCCATGTTGATCCTGATGTGTCTGGGGGTTTGATCATGCCATATTAAGGCTAATGCTATCAATATAGTCCCATGACAGAACTTCTCCAGATGTCGCTTTTCAAACGGATGAAGAGCTGCAACAGAAAGTAAGATTGCCGAATTAACTTATCAAAGGAAAGAGAAGATTGCCTAATTAGAATCAACACTAAGAAGCTGCAGAATCTGGCAGATTGTCGCGGTACAATTAGACCAACGAGCCCAAGAAAGAAAAAGGCAAAGAAAGCGATTGAATTGGCGTACTAATGCGTCATTAATGAATAACTTTTACACTCTCTATGAATCAACAGTGACCAGAATTACTTTGTTCCAGTGATTTCACTCAATCATGTGTGCAGGATTATTCTTACTAGCTACCAAATGAGGGCACTCTTTTATGTATTTCGGAAAACAAGGTGACGGACTGTGCTTTGGACAAGCACCATATGCACCCTCCACGCAAGTGGGAATGGAGAGGTCGGAATGGAGGGGGCAGAGAAAGGGGGCTACAGACTGGCACCATAAACAGGAGCAACAGACTAGGTACTCAGTGACTCACGCGACACTGTGACGACCTGTAACTTCGGCTCCTGCTCCTTGATCTCTTCGGCTTCCGAGCTACTTTCATGACACAATCCTGCATCTCTTTGTTCTTGCCCCACAGAAGAATGTACAAGCCGATGATGACGATGACCGACCAAGCAAGCTGCTCAACAACAGCAGCAGCAGAAGAAACGGTTTAGCAAATTGCAGATTCTAAACACATCAACAGGCAATTTTTGGTATTTGTCAATATTCACCTCCCAATATGGAGCTGCTCGTGCAGAATGGGGATATCAATATTGCCGCCATTATTTGGACGAGGGGGCTGAAAGCTGCAGGTGAAGACAGGACCCGTTTCTTGACGCACCATGATATCCCGACAAGGCACAAACCCGACCTACCATACCCTAGAGACAGAAGTACAACACAAACTATGATCAAAGAATACTTTGTTTCTTCATCCGTCAACATAGAACTTACTCATCCAAGAATTATGTTCTCGAGACCATTATCACTAAATATGGGAGGGAGGTCCAACTTGATCGTTTAGATTCTCAGCTTGCCTTTTTAAATGTTATAGCATCTCTCTCCTCAGAAGTGTGAATTTTTGAGGATTGAACATGGAGCATTTGTCAGGTTCAGTTTAAGGACGGATCCTATCGAGGGCCACTTGAACAGAACTACCAAAAGAAGTGAATGCAGGTAGAGGATTGGCCTCACGAATGGAGAGCTCTTGCACCTTACAAATTCCTGCTATTTACTGCTGAATATACATATTACACTGTAAAGCACTGAACTTGAATTATCCTCTCTCAATTCATGATCTAGTCGTCAACAGCATCAATTCCTAGAGTCCCGTGGAGATTGACATAATGAAACAGCATGAATTTCTTGTGGTTCGGTTTTAA
>JAGVVM010005000.1:0-32530 GCA_019149425.1 Psidium friedrichsthalianum
CCCAAATTTTCACAAGTATGTCTTGAACCGTCGTTCTTCTAGCTATTTACTCTATAAATCAAACTGTAGAGGTTGAGTGTGGACGACTTGATGTATGATTAATGTTCTTTTCGTGTCTTGTCTTTTATTCCTACATTTCAGATTATGAGCCGTGTTTCAAAATACCAAAATGCTGGACGCAGTGACGAATTGATGTATGCAATCTTTTCGTGTCTTGTCTCTTTTTAAAACATTTCAGATTCTTGAGCCGTGTTTCAAATACAAAATGCTGGACGCAGGGAAGTCATTATGCAATCTATTCAAGATGGTCTCTCTCGCATTTCCATTAGATGCAGCTACGACACCCCAAGATGTGAAGATGTTATACCAGAAGGTCGATGAACTGATACAGAAGCATATTAGTGCTGTCACTTCAACCCAGGCATCTGTTGAAAGATGGCTCTATTACCATCAGCTTTGTGTTGCTTGTCATTAAAACATTAACCGAAGTGCACAAAAACTTTGTTGATGCCCTTATCTTAGTTCGTATTTTGCAAAATTGGCGCGGGACATGGTTTCATCTGTAGGGTCCTCATTTAAGACAGGTATGCCCCTCATAGTTTCATCTGCTTACTTTGATAGGTTTTCTATACACATTTTTCTAGATCTCAGGTTCTGCGTTGAAGAGCTTGTTTTTCCTTCCTGCTGATAGTCATGTCATGGTGTCATGGCTTCTCGTTATCTTTAATGATTTCTCATCAAAGTTCTCTGAGTTGCTCCGGATGTTGAGCTGAGATATTTATTGGGTGTCAAATTGGGGGTTAGGTTCTTATCTTCCCTCTCTAAAATCTGAAGCCTAAAATAATTTGATGGGGATGAAATATTTGGCTCTAATTATGTAATAAATAAATACCCTAAGTTGAAGATTGCACCGGGGTGGTAAAGTTTTCAAGTGGTTGTTGCAGGGCCTGATCATTGTCTTCTTGTTAGGAATTCCAACTGTTTGAAGGTTGCTCATTAATTACGTGGTAGTTGTTAAGAGGTTGTTCCAGAGTCCTGGAATTACATCCTACCTATATGAGATCTGAAATTTTCCTTTTAAATGTTTGAGAGAGCTATTCCTCTTGTTTAGATGAAAGTGCACCATATTCTGAGGCTTGTTTTGCTGATATTTACTGCAATTGTTTCATCCTTGTGCGATTGTAAAATGGCTCCCGATTGTTCCTGATTTAGGATTTGTTTGGTGGCAACTCTCTCTCAATGCGCTGTCCAGATTCTCTGATTTTGTATGAGGCAAATTCCTTGCTGGTTTGGGTTTTTCCTTTGTTTTGATCTTTTCAGAGTTGTGTCACTTAACATCTTTTCCTTTACCAGGGTCAGAGGACTGATGCGGATTCTGCTGTTACTTCTTCATGCCAAGGTGGTGATATTGGGGGCTGTTGTGACAAATCTTAAGTCTGTTTTGAAACTTATTAATGAAAGGGTCATGCTTATTCCCGATTGCAAACGATCAATAATTCAGACATTGAATGGCTTACTGTCAGTAGAAAGGTGCTGATCCTAGTGGCTACTTGGTATACTTGACGTGATCAAGGGGTGGATGAGGATGACTTCACCAAGCCTGGGGCACCTGCTTCATCATGTGCTTTTCTCTCCCAAAAAGAAATAGTTAATTTGCTTCAGAGGCTCTCTCAGGTCGATAAGCAGAACTTTCCCCCCAGTTGCCCTAGAAGAGTGGGAATAGTAAATATCTACACTTCTTTATGAAATTTGTTTCTGATGAGACAAAGTAAGTTTGCATATTTGGCATTCAGTTGGACTCTTCTTTGGTTGGCATCTAACATGGCATATACTTATTCATTGCAGATTTCCACTTGCCCTACGGCAGGAGGTGTTTCAGAAGGTAGAAAGACAATGCATGCTTGGCCTAAGAGCGACAGATCCTGAAATGAGGAATAAGTTCTTTTCCCTTTACAATGCCTCTCTCACAAAACATTGTTCGCAAGGTTGCAATACATTATCCAGTCGCAGGACTGGGGAGGCGTTGGGTGATGTCTTCTGGCTCAAACAAGGGCTTGATCTTCTTTTGGCAGTATTAGCAGTAGATAAACCTATACACTGGCTTCAATTTCTGCCAGGGTGCCAGCACTTGTGTCTTCAGGTTCTTCTGATGGTTCACTTCCACAGGCACAGGCTATTGATCTGCCAGAGGGCCCTGAGGAAGCTCCTCTAACATTTGAAGGCCTTGTTCTTCAAGCATGCGAAGTTTCTCAATGAATATGAGCAAACTTCAGGTTCTTATTTCATTCGTCTTTATGAATAGAATTTCTTACCATAGAGCTGCTTCCTTGATTTAATGCTCATAAAATCGATTATATTCTTGCGCTGAGTACATTGCAAGGTATGATTTACCTCAGCGTTGAGTTCACTCTGTAATGTTTCTTCCCCACTATGCCTGTTTGTTTGATTTTTGTGGTTTAATTGACTGCAGCATCACCATCATGAGAGTTGGGTTCTATGCACTTAAAATGTTCTAGATACCGTGTTGGCAAGTTCTCTCAAAGCATCTATTTGTATTTACACATCAGTTAGAATATTTCTTGCAGCATCACTTTGGGAATTTTGCTATATTTGGCATTCATTTGTTCCATCTGTAGTATTTTTTTCGATCACTATTGGACAAGAATGCTGATATATAGCTCAACACTATTCATATTTTTTTAAAAATTAATATGTCAAGGTTAGCTTTTACCTTTTCGCAGGTGGCTGATCTGCTTGTGCCTCTTAGAGAGCTAGCCCACACTGATGCCAATGTTGCGTACCATTTGTGGGTGCTGGTGTTTCCAATCGTCTGGGTCACCTTGCCTCAAGGATGAACAGGATAGCGCTGGCTAAACCAATGATTACTCTACTATCGAAGGATTATCATAAAAAGCAACAAGCAAACAGACCAAATGTTGTGCAAGCACTTTTGGAGGGTCTTTCAGTTAAGCCACCCTCAACCTCGCATGCCTAGTGACTAATCAAATATATTGGAAAAAAAACATATAATGCATGGCATATTGCGTTGGCTCTGCTTGAAAGTCATGTTGTATTGTTCATGAATGAGACAAAATGCTCTGAATCTTTGGCGGAGCTTTATCGATTGCCAATGAGGAAGATATGAGGTTGTGGTTTGTGGAAGAAGAAGTCAGTTACCGGAGAGACTAAAGCAGGGCTGTCACTGGTTCAACATGGTTATTGGCAACGTGCTCAAAGCCTGTTTATCAAGCAGATGGTTAAAGGCTACTCAAGGTACTTATAATAACACGGTACCAAAGGCAGAAATGTGTCTCTGGGAAGAGCAATGGCTTTACTGCGGCTACCAAGCTTAGTCAGTGGGATGCGTTGGGGACTTGGCAAGAGTGTTGAAGAACTACGACATACTTCTTGACAGTTCTTTGGAAGTTACCTGATTGGGGATACTTAAAGGATCATGTAATTCCTAAAGCGCAAGTTGAGGAATCTCCGAAACTTCGTCTAATCCAAGCATTTTTTGCTCTCTCATGAGAGAAATACAATGGCGTGCAAGATGCTGAAAACATTGTGGTGAAGGGAGTTGATCTTGCATTAGAACAGTGGTGGCAGTTGCCTGAAATGTCTGTCATGCAAGGATTCCTCTTCTTCAGCAATTTCAGCAGCTAGTTTGAAGTTCAGGAGTCTGCCAGAATTTATGTGGACATTGCTAATGGAAACAAGCATTCAGGCAATTCTGTTGTTGGAGCACATGGTATATGTATGCAGATTTGAAAGACATTTTGGAGACCTGGAGACTGCGAAACAACCGAATGAATGGGATACATGTCTATTTGGTATGACCTACTTCAGTGGAGGAATGAAATGTATAATGTCGTGATAGATGCATTTAAGGATTTTGGCACCACGAATTCTCAACTACATCACCTTGGCTATCGTGACAAAGCATGGAATGTCAATAAACTTGCTCACATAGCTCGTAAGCAAGGACTTTACGATGTTTGCGTTACAAGTACTTGACAAGATGTATGGCCATTCAACCATGGAAGTTCAGGTTATGTACCAGTCTCACAAAATAGCAAACATATTGCCTTTGTTCCCCCTCTCAGTGATGGTAACTCGTATCCCACAATTTTGTAGCTGTTGGCTCTTGAAACATCTACGTAATCTCTCTGGAAGCCAGACCAATGATTTTATGGACTGTTTTGTAGTGAATAATGAGCGACACCCAAACACACAGATATGTGTAATGTATATAAAATTGTTTATTGTGAGCTGGATTTCTCTGCAGTCCCCAATGGGCATCATACTCCTCCTCTGTTCCTGTCCTCACTGTTGAAAGGAAGCTAACAGGTAGTATCTATGATGAATGTTATCTTCGCAGAGGCATTTGTTAAGATAAGAGAACAGGCAAAAGCTTATCCTGGAGATGAAGGGAGAGCTCACTAGTTGGTCTCAATTTTGATAAGGCAGTAACCAATCTGGAGTATTTTTTTTCGCCAAAACACAAGCTGAAATCTTTCGTCTGAAGGGAGATTTTCTGTTAAAGCTAAATGAATCTGAAACCGCTAACGTTGCATATTCCAATGCCATCACGCTCTTCAAAAATCTGCCAAAAGGATGGATAAGCTGGAGGAAATTATTGTGACATGGTATTAATCCTTCTGTTTGTTTTTCATGCCTTATTTTGCTCACAAGCTTGGAACAGTGGTGACCTAGCAGCTACTTTTACAGGCTTACGGAGAGACTCATGAATGAAATCTGGCTGAGTATGCAGTCATTTGCTTTCTTCAGGGTATCAGGTTTGGTGTGTCCCACTCTAGAAGTCCTTGGCTCGTGTTTTATATCTCCCTTAGTTTTGACAAGCTCCCAATGAGCCTGTCGGTAGGGCGTTTGATAAATATTTGGACCAAATTCCCCATTGGGTTTGGCTTTCATGGATTCCACAGCTGCTTCTCTCCTTGCAGAGGACAGAAGCACCTCATTGCAAACTTGTCCTGCTAAAGATTGCCACAGTCCTATCCACAGGTTAATATTGCTTTTATTATGAATGTGTGGATCGACTGTTTTAGATCATCGTTAACCTTGTTTTTAATCTCAGGCTCTTTACTACTGGCTTCGCACATATTTACTGGAGAGAGCGTGATGTGATTTATTAATCACATCACGCCTCTCCAGTAAATATGTGCGAAGCCAGTAGTAAAGGAGCCTGAGATTAAAAACAAGGTTAACGATGATCTAAACAGTCGATCCACACATTCATAATAAAAGCAATATTAACCTGTGGATAGACTGTGGCAATCTTTAGCAGGACAAGTTTGCAATGAGGTGCTTCTGTCCTCTGCAGGAGAGAAGCAAGCTGTGGAATCCATGAAAGCCAAACCCAATGGGAATTTGGTCCCAATATTTATCAAACGCCCTACCGACAGGCTCATTGGGAGTGTCAAACTAGGAGATATAAAACACAGCCAATGACTTCTAGAGTTGGACACACCAAAACCTGATACCCTGAAGAAAGCAACTGCTGCATCTCAAGCCAGATTTCATCATGAGTCTCTCCGTAAGCCTGTAAAAGTAGCTGCTAGGTCACCACTGTTCCAAGCTGTGAGCAAAATAAGGCATGAAAAACAAACAGAAGGATTAATACCATGTCACAATAATTTCCCCAGCTTATCCATCCTTTTGGCAGATTTTTGAAGAGCGTGATGGCATTGGAATATGCAACGTTAGCGGTTTCAGATTCATTTAGCTTAACAGAAAATCTCCCTTCAGACGAAAGATTTCAGCTTGTGTGTTTTGGCGAAAAATACTCCAGATTGGTACTGCTTATCAAATTGAGTTACCACTAGTGGAGCTCTCCCTTCATCTCCAGATAGCTTTTGCCTGTTCTCTTATCTTAACAAATGCCTCCTGCGAAGATAACATTCATCATAGATACTACCTGTTAGCTTCCTTTCAACAGTGAGGACAGGAACAGAGGAGGAGTATGATGCCCATTGGGACTGCAGTAGAATCCAGCTCACAATAAACAATTTTATCATACACACATATCTGTGTGTTTGGGTGTCGCTCATTATTCACTACAAAACAGTCCATAAAATCATTGGTCTGGCTTCCAGAGAGATTACGTAGATGTTTCAAGAGCCAACAGCTACAAAATTGTGGGATCGAGTTACCATCACTGAGAGGGGGAACAAAGGCAATATGTTTTTGCTATTTTGTGAGACTGGTACATACCTGAACTTCCATGGTTGAATGGCCATACATCTTGTCAAGTACTGTAACGCAAACATCGTAAAGTCCTTGCTTACGAGCTATGTGAGCAAGTTTATTGACATTCCATGCTTTGTCACGATAGCCAAGGTGATGTAGTTGAGAATTCGTGGTGCCAAAATCCTTAAATGCATCTATCACGACATTATACATTCATTCCTCCACTGAAGTAGGTCATACAAATAGACATGTTTATCCTTCATTCGGTGTTTCGCAGTCTCCAGGTCTCCAAAATGTCTTTCATCTGCATACATAGTACCATGTGCTCCACAACAGAATTGCCTGAATGCTTGTTTCCATTAGCAATGTCCACATAAATTCTGGCAGACTCTGAACTTCAACTAGCTGCTGAAATTGCTGAGAAGAGGAATCCTTGCTGACAGTACATTTCAGGCAACTGCACCACTGTTCTAATGCAGATCAACTCCTTCACCACAATGTTTTCAGCATCTTGCACGCCATATTGTATTTCTCTCATGAAGAGCAAAAAATGCTTGGATTAGACGAAGTTTCGGAGATTCCTCAACTTGCGCTTTAGGAATTACATGATCCTTTAAGTATCCCCAATCAGGTAACATTCCAAAGACTGTCAAGAAGTATGTCGTAGTTCTCAACACTCTTGCCAAAGTCCACCAACGCATCCCACTGACTAAGCTGGGTAGCCGCAGTAAAGCCATTGCTCTTCCCAGAGACACATTTCTGCCTTTGGTACCGTGTTATTATAAGTACCTTGAGTAGCCTTAACCATCGCTTGATAAAAACAAGGCTTTGAGCACGTTGCCAATAACCATGTTGAACCAGTGACAGCCTGCTTTAGTCTCTCCGGTAACTGACTTCTTCTTCCACAAACCACACCTCATATCTTCCTCATTGAGCAATCGATAAGCTCCGCCAAAGATTCAGAGCATTTTGTCTCATTCATGAACAATACAGACATGACTTTCAAGCAGAGCCAACGCAATATGCCATGCATTATATTGTTTTTCCAATATATTTGATTAGCTCACTAGGCATGCGAGGTTGAGGGTGGCTTAACTGAAGACCCTCCAAAGTGCTTGCACAACATTTGGTCTGTTTGCTGTGTTGCTTTTTATGATAATCCTTCGATAGTAGAGTAATACATTGGTTTAGCCAGCGCTATCCTGTTCATCCTTGAGGCAAGGTGACCCAGACGATTGGAAACACCAGCACCCACAAATGGTACGCAACATTGGCATCAGTGTGGGCTAGCTCTCTAAGAGGCACAAGCAGATCAGCCACCTGCGAAAAGGTTAAAAGCTAACCTTGACATATTAATTTTAAAAAAATATGCTAGTGTTGAGACTATATATCAGCATTCTTGTCCAATAGTGATCGAAAAAATTACTACAGATGGGGAACAAATGCATGCCAAATATAGCAAAATTCCACAAAGTGATGCTGCAAGAAATATTCTAACTGATGTGTAAATAACAAATAGATGCTTTGAGAGAAACTTGCCAACACGGTATCTAGAACATTTTAAGTGCATAGAACCCAACTATCATGATGGTGATGCTGCAGTCAATTAAACCACAAAAATCAAACAACCAGGCATAGTGGGGAGAAACATTACAGAGTGAACTCAACGCTGAGGTACATCATACCCTTGCAATGTACTCAGCGCAAGAATATATGATTTTATGAGCATAAATCAAAGAAGCAGCTCTATGGTAAGAAATTCTATTCATAAAGACGAATGAAATAAGAACCTTGAGTTTGCTCATATTCATTGAGAACTTCGCATGCTTGAGAACAAGGCCTTCAAATGTTAGAGGAGCTTCCTCAGGGCCCTCTGGCAGATCAATAGCCTGTGCCTGTGGAAGTGAACCATCAGAAGAACCTGAAGACACAAGTGCTGGCACCCTGGCAGAATTTGAAGCCAGTGTATAGGTTTATCTACTGCTAATACTGCCAAAAGAAGATCAAGCCCTTGTTTGAGCCAGAAGACATCACCCAACGCCTCCCAGTCCTGCGACTGGATAATGTATTGCAACCTTGCGAACAATGTTTTGTGAGAGAGGCATTGTAAAGGGAAAAGAACTTATCCTCATTTCAGGATCTGTTGCTCTTAGGCCAAGCATGCACTGTCTTTCTACCTTCTGAAACACCTCCTGCCGTAGGGCAAGTGGAAATCTGCAATGAATAAGTATATGCCATGTTAGATGCCAACCAAAGAAGAGTCCAACTGAATGCCAAATATGCAACTTACTTGTCTCATCAGAACAAATTTCATAAAGAAGTTGAAGATATTTACTATCCCACTCTTCTAGGGCACTGGGGGGAAAGTTCTGCTTATCGACCTGAGAGAGCTTCTGAAGCAAATTAACTATTTCTTTTGGGGAGAGAAAAGCACATGATGAAGCAGGTGCCCCAGGCTTGGTGAAGTCATCCTCAATCCACCCCTTGATCACGTCAAGTATACCAAGTAGCACACTAGGATCAGCACCTTTCTCTGACAGTAAGCCATTCAATGTCTGAATTATTGATCGTTTGCAATCGGGAATAAGCATGACCCTTTCATTAATAAGTTTCAAAACAGACTTAAGATTTGTCACAACAGCCCCAATATCACCACCTTGGCATGAAGAAGTAACAGCAGAATCCGCATCAGTCCTCTGACCCTGGTAAAGGAAAAGATGTTAAGTGACACAACTCTGAAAAGATCAAAACAAAGGAAAAACCCAAACCAGCAAGGAATTTGCCTCATACAAAATCAGAGAATCTGACAGCGCATTGAGAGAGAGTTGCCACCAAACAAATCCTAAATCAGGAACAATTGGGAGCCAATTTTTACACATCGCACAAGGATGAAGACAATTGCAGTAATATCAGCAAAACAAGCCTCAGAATATGGTGCACTTTCATCTAAACAAGAGGAATAGCTCTCTCAACATTTAAAAGGAAAATTTCAGATCTCATATAGGTAGGATGTAATTCCAGGACTCTGGAACAACCTCTTAACGACTACCACGTAATTAATGAGCAACCCTCAAACAGTTGGAATTCCTAACAAGAAGACAATGATCAGGCCCTGCAACAACCACTTGAAAACTTTACCACCCCGGTGCAATCTTCAACTTAGGGTATTTATTTATTACATAATTAGAGCCAAATATTTCATCCCCATCAAATTATTTTAGGCTTCAGATTTTAGAGAGGAAGATAAGAACCTAACCCCAATTTGATACCCAATAAATATCTCAGCTCAACATCCGGAGCGACTCACAGAACTTTGATGAGAAATCATTAAAGATAACGAGAAGCCATGACACCACGACATGACTATCAGCAGGAAGGAAAAACAAGCTCTTCAACGCAGAACCTGAGATCTAGAAAAATGTGTATAGAAACCTATCAAAGTAAGCAGATGAAACTATGAGGGGCATACCTGTCTTAAATGAGACCCTACAGATGAAACCATGTCCCGCGCCAATTTTTGCAAAATACGAACTAAGATAAGGGCATCAACAAAGTTTTTGTGCACTTCGGTTAATGTTTTAATGACAAGCAACACAAAGCTGATGGTAATAGAGCCATCTTCAACAGATGCCTGGGTTGAAGTGACAGCACTAATATGCTTCTGTATCAGTTCATCGACCTTCTGGTATAACATCTTCACATCTTGGGTGTCGTAGCTGCATCTAATGGAAATGCAGAGAGACCATCTTGAATAGATTGCATAATGACTTCCCTGCGTCCAGCATTTTGTATTTGAAACACGGCTCAAGAATCTGAAATGTGGAATAAAGAGACAAGACACGAAAAGAACATTAAGCATACATCAAGTTCGTCACACTCAACCTCTACAGTTGATTTATAGAGAAATAGCATAGAAGAACGAAGGTTCAAGACATACTTGTGAAATTTGGTTGATGTTATTTCTGATGAACAAATGGGGCTGCTTCTCCAAGACCTTGTTCATAACGTCCAAGCCTTGAGCCAGAGCAGTGGAAGGATCTTTTGATTGGGAAGGTTGAATACTACTCAGAAGTTTCTCTAAATAGTTAAATTTAACATTGGCATTTGGCCACACTTCCAAAGCTTGTGAAAGGAGATCTAAAGCTTGTTTGTACATACTGCTTGCTTCCTTGTCCTTGGGCTCTATGACTAAAGCAACCTACATTGAAGAAGTAAAGCATCAGGATGCAGTCATATGCAACATGGATGTGCAATATACACTTTGCAATGCCACAATTAGAATTAGATCTACCAGTAGACAGGGACACTCTTAATATCAACTAGATAACCACAAGAAAGAGTGACAGCAACTCTAAGGCTTATGAGACACTGTTCAAAAGGTCATTGTGGAGTAACTAACAACATAATGAAGTGAACTGCAGCCAAACCTTATAACCGGTGAAAACGACACAAATTATAGTCATGATAGGTCATGAAATCAGTAAGATGGATAGTTCAAATATTGAATGCCATATGGCAACATATCAAGGTCAACCAATTAAAGTTTGGTTAAGTCGAAAACCCTCCCCCGCCCCCACCGCACCCCCAAAAAAGAGAATAATAAAACATCATAAAGAAATTCAATACACCGCTTAATATCTGACAGCTGAAGAAAGTGACAAGCAAATTTTGTACTTAAGTAGAAAAATCTAAAAGCAGCTCTGCATTCTCAACAAACAGTATGATGAAGTTGCAAGCCAGATAGAACTCACCCTTATGAGAAAATTGATTATCATTTCTTCCATAGCAGCATTAGGCTTGAATTCTTCATCAGGCTGGCCACCAGACCCTGGAGTTTCAATATTAGAGATCGACGAGGCACCCCCTGGTGACATGACACAGAGTGACTGGAGACCTGGCTCAACTTTAACTCTCTTATTAGGGTCTTCAGTAAAAGTAGACCCATCTACGGAGCGCTTGGGATCAGCTCCAGCAGAAAAAGTACCAAATCCATCAGAGGTTTGACCAGGGACATCAGCATCAGCAACTACTTTCATTTCATTTTGCCTTTGCCTTTCCCAACCAACCACCAATCCAGCAAGTTCAATGGCTAGACGCCTGTTTTCAGCCGTGGTATTGTATGGTAATCCAAGACGACTGAGAGAGTTTACCATTTGAGGCACAAATTGCGCTCTGCAGCCGTAAAAGAGATCTGAATGGCGTACAATGAGTTGAAATATATGAATTAGGTTAGGGACGGAGTGACCTTCCTCTACAAGAATCTTTTTTGTGTATCTTATCCAAATTGGCATACGCGAATCCCCAAGGGGTAACCTCCGCGGCAATGCAGGCATCAAAATGTCAAGTGCCTGCTTGACCAACATCTTGTTTTCTGGCTGGCATGTTCTAAGAAGTGCAACAAAAACCTGCAATTTACAACTGTACATATCAGATACTTTACCCTAGTTGACAAATACACACACTCATTGATTTATTGACTGAGAATACGCTGCCTTCTCGATAAAACAACATTCCAAACATGTTTAGAAGAGCCAGAGAGCTAAAACTTCAAAGCATTTAATATAAGATAGTCTTCTTTGATAGAGAACCAAGAAACCAAAGTACCTGGAGTATTATTTTTTCTGGGGCCTGGTATGCCTCCAAGAAATGGCAAACATTGACAAATGCCCACTGCTTACTGGCACTATCTTCACGTTTCAGATGATTCCAACCGAACTTGATAAGTTCTTTCCTGTGTTGGACAAGATCACTCTGGAGATGTTTAAGAAGTAAAGTCGCAAGCTGCAGAAGCTCTATCCTTAACGGCTCATCGTATTCAGCAGAAACCTATAAAGCAATGTATTGGAAAAACAACTCAAACACAACCATCAACTGACTTCAGCTTTTGTACAACAGAAACTGTCGAGGTGGCATCACAAGATCAAAGTGAACATAAAACCAAAAGGCACAAAATATCACCTCCTCTGGAGGATCAAGAAGCTTGTCGACAATGGTCTTCACGATGGCTGGATCAACTACTTCCCACGTCTGTTTGTTTTGAAAAGAATGAGCAAGCATGGGTAGAATAAGCATTTGCATCACAATCACCAAATGATCATGATTAAGCTGCTTAGATTGAAAAAGGTTGAGAAAATGCAAGAGAATTGACTTTTTCATGCTGGGTTGGTAACCTTCTGAAACCTGGAAGAAGAGATGGAAATCACTTACTTTTGATCACTCGAAATGAGGTAAAAAATGAGGCAATGGACACTAAGGAAACTTGGAAAAATTGAGATACCTCGATAATGTAAAATTCCTTCAAGAAAGTGTAGTCTATACGACTATGGTATAAGAAGATGGTGAGGATATCGAAGAGAACAGTTAATTCAGGTTTACCATGCCGTAAGTAATTTAGAAAGCACTTGACAAGCCATTTGCTTTCCTTCACCTGCATACACGTCCTCATTAATTTAGAATATGCAATGTTGTACCTTGATACATGAACTAAAAGTAAATCAGAGAGCCATAGCTTCAAATGCAATAGCACACTAATTGAGAAACTTGGTGGGCTAAAGTTCAATTGTCTAGAACTGACATGGAAACATCAAAATCATCAGCTTTGCCTGAAGCAAGTATACGATTGTTTCTTTGATAGCAAGACCACTATGCATAGAGTATGATGCTAAGATAGTTCATACCAAAGGAACTTACAAGAAATATTATGCATAGAAATGTAAACTTCCATTATTTAGACATTAAGACAGTACACAATCAGATATGATTCACATAAAAGTACCAGTGTTGAGATATGATTCACAAGCATCTTAGTCAGCAAAACCAGATCAATCAAGCAGCAAACATCACATAATCCATTATCGACGAAATATATAAAGCCAACAGGACATAGAGTATTTTTGGAAGTCTAAAAGAAGCAAACAGTCTTGAGATTTTGAACATCCATTTAGTAGCTGAAGAATGAGTTAAAAAAATATCATGAAAATGCACGATGGAATTAGGCGGGATAAAAATGCATAAGCCGCACTTGTCAGAAGTTAGAAGCACAGAGACATCGAAGAATTACTTCATACATACAATCAAAGAAATTTATACGCAAACTAAAGAGAGAGAAGTCCGAATAAAACTTACTTGCACCAAGTCCAGTTCCTGTTCATTGCGCAATCGGGTTATTCTTGCAGGTGATTTCCAAAGAAGTACAAGAGTCTCAAAGACAATACTATTACTCTGCAGCCAGCCAGGTATCAACTTAACCATGGTTTTTACAAGAGCAAGCCCCTGAAAGTACCCATCTGAAGTTGTAGCAGAGTTTGATGCAGGCAAGCTAGAACTATCAGGTGGAGGGACAGAAGAAAGGCCTTCATCACTCAAAGACACAGGAGTAGCAGTGGAAGATCCAGCAGTCACAGTAGCTTCAGGTTTGGGCATAAATTCAGGAAAAGCACTGGTGAGTATTTTATGTGGTGACTTGGCAAGTTCATCCCTTAATGGCTGGCCGGCATCTGATCGAATGATGTACATAAACCTGGATGAGAACATTAATCAGTACTTATTCAGTATGTAATTGAAGTGTACCCTTTTATGCCCATATTCTTACCGCCTGAAGTATTTTGGTCGACTTAATCGAGCAAGAAAATAGTCTACAGCTTGTGTTGCATATTTATTCAGAAATTTCGTCAGTGGAAGTCGATATGGGCTATTGATTTCACTATAAACTTGTCCCAAAGGAAGAGCGCCTTCCAACTCAATTGTCAAGGTTACAAGTTCATCAAGGAACTTTGCAGCAGCATTGGGAAGCAGGTGAAAAAGTTCAATTATGGCTGCAGATAAACAAAACCTGATATAAGATAACATCTAAAGTGCGCATATGCCATGCAGATTGCAGAATCAGAAACTTGTGCAGTTATACAGATGCTTTACCTGAAGCGATTTTTGGTTCTTCACCAGCCTTCCATGATTTCTGGGTTTGTGCGAGTTTTTCAGGTTCCAGCCATTTCTTTAGGTGCTCTAACAACTTGCCACCCAAAGTTACATTGAACCAGTTGGATAGGAGCTCAAGAAGCCGGGCCAAACCTTGCAAAAGAGGCATGCTAAGATTCTTGGTATGTGCCAAATTGACTAAAATAGGCCTGAGGCTGCTTTGAAGAAGTTCTTTGGGCATCCTTTGCTGATTTATAACCTAGAAGAGAATGGTCAATGGTCACAAGAGACGTATCAACTCCCAATTCTGAAATATCATGAGCTTAATTTGACACAACAAAAGGAATAGAATTAGAATCAGGAATGTTTCTAGCAACTAACACACATGAAATTGTTTCCACATCCTCAACCCATTCCGAAATTCGCAATCATTTAAGCGTGATTGAAATTATCACATCAAATAGACATCACAGAAATGTCTTCCAGTTCTTTTGTGTTAATATGTTGTTTTCTAGCAGTATGTATCCCTATTAACAGTTGGTGTTGGTGACCAGGTAGAAGTAGACAGGTGAATGAGGCTATGGATTCTCTCCAGACCATTTTACAGCTAAACAGGCCACTACAGTAAAACAAATGACTTCATAAGAGGCATTGTGTCAAAACCTGTCGAAGACCTTCCTTCGCAACTGCAACAATCTCAGGAGTTCTGCACGTCAAGGACTTGAAGAACATTGATATGATCTTAGCACGCAGCTCTGAATGATTTGGAGTTTTAAAATCTGCCCAGGCCATCGTAGTACAGAGTAGCTCAATGCAAGCAGTTCGTAGTTTGTTCAATGATGTAGCAACTTTTGGGTTCATATATTTCACAACCCACACGTTTTCATCAGCCTCAGCAGTTTGCAGAGCTTCTTGAAGAAAATTGACAAGTTCTGGAGTCAACTTAAGGAGCGGAGGCCTCAAAGCTAGGCAGAAATTCAAAGCAGTGACCGTGCCAACCTATAAGGCAACACTGGAGTGAGTACTAACCATATATGATAACTCTAATCCATAAAACATCCCTTACCTGTTGATCAATGGTCTTGGATCGAAGTGGCCGCATTATGAGAGGCTGAAGCAAAGGTTGATATAGTGGCTCAAGCAGTTCAGACACCTCACTACCTGTTCGACTAGCCAAAAGTGCTAAACACGCCTGCACATTTTTCCTCACGATAATGGATGCATTGGAATTGAACAACTCTGAAGCAAGAAATTCGACCGCCCCTTGAAAACTTTGCTTGCGTGTTTCACTGTTTGCTTCATCGACATTATTCACCACACGAAGAACCTGTGTAAGCACTTGACTTGTCTCTTCCTGCTCTTTGGTAGCATAAGCAGGAAGTCTTTTTAGAACATACACCAGGCCCCTCACGATTTTCACTTGGAAAAAGCACAATGTCTCAACGGTGACCTTACCAACTAGAGCACCAAGTCCCATCACACCACCCATTTGTGCTTGCCACATATTTCCATAGCAACAGTGCAAAAGACGGGGCAGAAGTTGCTCAAACACAGGGACCCTAACACTTGGTGGAGGTGAATATACAGGATTCATAGAGGGACTCGAGACAATCATAGGTGTGCTGGGGCCTCCTCTTGACATAAATGCATCAGAATGTTTCGAACGAGCAAGGAAAAGAAGCATTTCAGCAAATACATTTAAGGCACTAAGGGCAGCCTTTGCATGAAACCTATTCTCATCCGCAAGCACATCAACTAAGGCGTCCAAAATATTAAAGGGTCCAATTCTTTCAAATTCAAACTTCTATTTTTTGACCTTCCGCTAACATTGGCACTTGATGAAAGAATAGGTCCGCCAACAGCAGGAGTTGCATTAGAGGTGTTGCCTGATGAATTCTCGATATGAAAGATCATTGCAAAATGACGACATATATTAACAATGAAATCGTCCTTTGGCTCTACAAGGTCTGGTTCCGCACTTGCTGCAATAACAGTCATTAACAGCACCTTGAAAACAGATTTTTCAGCCATGAGTTGGGTCTTTGTCTTCACACCCAAATCTGCCTGCATGAATCAGTTATGTAAGTCAAGCAGTCATAGTTTTTCTCAATAGTAGGGTATCAAATTTTAACCATTCAACATCAGGACCAAATGAATCTTTTTTCAGATCTCTCTTCGCCCCCCAGCTCTGAAACTGACCCACAGTACATTAACAAACTATACGCCAAAAAATACAAAAGTTTGTCAAACATTCAAATAGAATTTAAACGTAGGGAAGGTGATAGGTCACATCAAGGATAAGACATAAATCACTTGAAAAAAAAACACAGCCAGCAAACTCAGAAGATGCAAATCAGAGTCAGAATTAAAAAGAAATACAACTCACTGCTTAGAGGAAAGTTTGAACACAAAGAAATACAGTTAAGCACATGCTTAGCTGATTGTGGGAAGTATTCCAGAAGTTATATCTAAATAAACATCCCAGGACTGGATGATATAGCTAACTGGAGCATCTCTAAGAAAGTATACGAAAGAGTAATAATCATCAAATAGATTGGCCAGGGCAAACCAGTACTGTCAGAGATAAATAACACCCAATTAAAAGGCGTATGACAAAAAAACTAATGACAAATCTTCCACCCTCCCTCCCTCTATCTCTCTCTATAACCTCTTAAACCCTCTAAGAACATTGAAACGTCACTAGAACCGTTTAATTCGAGCTGTCATCATTACCCTATCAATGAACATAAATGGGGGCAAATAATTGTTACAAACCCACTATCTGAGATGCCAAACTCAGACCAAGCGGAATCAAAAGAAAACAATGGGGGATGTACTGAAGCTTCAGTGGCCAAAAAGAAATAACAGATATCAGACTGAAGGTTCACGTAGAGGATAAGTTCCGTGATCATTTCTCTCTTGAAGAAGCATTAGTTCGAAGGAGATACTCAAATTTGGGAGATAAGACACAAGCTGGTGTAGGGGAGAGAGAAGGTGGAGGAGAGAGAAAATGTTGAGACGGAGAAAAAGTGTACGGATATTGATGGGTATCTTGGACAATTAACGTAAAAAGAGTGGTTAAACCAAAATGGGTGTGGAAAAAGCTCAACCTAACTAAATCATTAGTTATCATGTATAACAAGAGTTTTTGCCCCAATGGCATCCCCCTCTTCGGAAGGACAGAGATCATCAATATTCCTAGAGGAGCAACTGGACCAAAAACTTACAGAGCAAAAAAATTTAAAAAAAAAAAAAAAAAGGTGATGGACTGTAAGCTCCATTACATAGTCAATGCGCTCGTCTCTCCCACAGAAATTTCACAATGGACCAAAAATTTTAGCTCTTTCTTCTGAGCTCCCCTAGACTCAATTTGCAGACTCAAAGACTGACAATGGGACATCTAACCTCTCTTAGGAATATATCAATATCTGAGATGTGACACGACTTTCCTAGTATGCAGCATGTATGGTGAAGTTATTTTTATCATCATGTCAATTTCTCAGTTAGGTGTTTTAAACAATGGGACCTTCATCTAATAGGATATAGGAGTCAGCCCATGTTTTTTAATGACTACGTGAAGCACTAAGCTAACCTATCCTAAAAAGCAGGATTGCCTTAAGTCTTTGGCATACATCAACATTTCACCTTTCTAAACTGTTTGCCTTCTATGTGATTTCTAAGGTCATTCTTTAAGACTATAAACATTTTTTTTTTGGGTAAAGACTATACACAATTTTTAATTGCTGGGGAAATGGATCAATAGGAATTAAACGAGCAAGCATTTATATATTAGTGGAGTTGACATTTGATTGTAAGAATGACCACCTCCACCACCAAGCCTTTTCCCACTTAGTAGGGAACCCTACATAGATTGTTTACACCATTGAGCATTGTCCTGTGACATTTACCAAAAAGTCCGACTGTAAGCTAAAAAAAGGCTACTCTTAGTCCATTGCAAGGTGATCGTCTTCTAAGAGACCATGAGAATCAGTTCAGTACGCAACAAGCAGTGTAGCTGCATGTTGTGTGGCATGCAAGAATCTGTCTAATAATCAAGTTATTCTAACTTCTGTTTCAATTATCCAGAATCACCGTACAAAATGCAAAAAACCCTCACCATTAACATCACTATGTCACGGGCAAACACTATAGATTGTGATCCTTGCAACACTTAGACCTCAACTTGCCTTGCTTGGCCTAAGCAAACCTTAATTGCTCTCACTGGCACTCTCACACTCAAGGAATGGAAACCTAGAGAGAAAAGCTCTCAAACATGTTTGTATTGCTCAAATACTTGCGTTATTATAGATGAGGAGAGGGCACCCCCATATATTCATGAGCCTCTATTTACAATCAAAATTTTCAATCCGATCTAACTAGGAAGATCAATGGGAAGCCATAGATTATAAGTGCATAAGTACTCTTAACACCCACATGAATGTTCTATAGTCCCCCAAGAAAACCTAGATACAATAAGGTGCATGATTACATGGTTCACTTGGCCAACTCATGGCCATCTTAGACCATTTCTTTAGTTGGAGGAGCCCGGTCACCTTTGTCTGTGACATCTTTAGCTAGTAAATGATCACATTAAAAATTAGAGCAAGACAGGAACAACAATAACTCAACCTAGTGGTTATCTAACACAGCCGACACTTGCGTTGACTTTCTACCTTCCCATCCCCTACTCACTTGACAACTGAGAATACTGATTTTTTTCAAATAAATGCATTCAAATTGAACAGCACATCCAAAATATACAAACACAAATATATAGAAAATGGGTCGGAATTGATTATGTCACTGATTGTCCAGCTAGTTTGGAATGACGATAAAGACAGAGGACTTAGGAATCAAACGTGAAGAAAATATTACCACCACACTAACCTTTACATCTGAGGACTCGACCGTCGCCAAGAAGCATCACTGTTCGAAACCAATGTAGTGGACAACTGCTTGGGTGTATATCCTTCGTCCACAACATTTCCCGGCAAATTAAGTTGAGATAATAAGCAAACGCGAAGGAACCTCAATGCCTGTTTCCGGTAGAAAGCATCAATGCCACCATTTTTGTGCATTACAGCTGCTATAGCGAGATTTATGATCGATCCAAAGGCACCAGAAATGGGGTTGAGGGCTCAAATGTAAGTATCAAGCGAAGTCCATGTTCAGGATTCTCCTTGCAGTCAAGTGCAAGGGGCTCTTTGAGAAAGCGTCTGTTGCGACCACCTAACTTGCCAAGAAGTTGCAAAGATTTTCCACCCCATGGATGGGCGCAGGTCTCAAGTGGCCCCATAAGGCTAAAATCACCTCCGACATGACATTAAGCCTACTTGGTTCCAGGAAATCGGGATTTAAGCTATCAACCCAGAACTCAAGTGTTCTCAGACCTAAACTCACCAGTTCATCACTTCCCCTCAGACAACAAGACAAGAGGCTTTCATTAGACGGGGCAAGTGAGGCAATAATGAGCTTAATCGTGCAGGCAACGATAGGCACAACTCCAGCAATAGCTCCCTCATGTCTTCTCCAGTTGGACCCTCAAGCATGGTTAAAAGCATGTTTAGGCAGGGGAGCAACATAGGAATCAACTCCCGAGTAGGAGCTCAAATTTGCATACAACAGTGCTTGAAACATCATTTCGAAGAAGTTGCATGTAACCAAGAGGTTTTTCAACTTCAGTAGCATTTTTCATGCACATTTCCATAATAACAGGGCCGTGAGGCTGCAAAATTCTTTCACAATCCAAGGAGATTTGGTAATAGCCTTAAATGTAAACCCAAAGAGCTGCAACGCCAGCTTTGCTGCCGGAGATTCTGGATGCTTCAAGACGTCAAGTTTGCTGCTCACAAGAAAAATTAATGAGCACGTCCGCAAATGGTTTATATACTTTAGCGTTTTGCAGGAGGGTGGAGAAAATATGAACCATTGAGCATTTGAAATCATGCAGTCAAAAAGCTCTGGCATGCATAAAGAGAACATGTCCATAAGATCCCGTGGTTCCATGATTGCCAAATCTGAGAGAACTGTTGCATGATGTTCTTTTTCCTCCTCCTTTTCTTTGAAGAGGGCTAAGCAATGAACGCCACTCTTCAGAACACCCGCAGCTTTGCAAACCTATCAAAAAGTGTAGTTAAGCCAAATGACCAAAACCCTTCATACCCAAAAGACACAGCTTCACAATCATCTGTCCTGTACCTCATCCTCGCGCATCCCTTTAAATACTTGAGGTGCTGGTAAACTAGACGAAGCTGATCCAACAGTCTGTTCATGTGTTCCATGTAAACAAGAAAAAACCTTATTATTATTGTAAAAAAATAAACCTAAATTGCATAACAGAAGAAGTGATAACTATGAATCTGATGGTCAAATCAGACAATGAAAAACTGCGAACGGGGGATGTGTGCATGTGTGATGCTCCAAATGATTGTCTTCATTCCTGTCAGTAGCACAAATAGCAAAAAACTGGATTAAGCCACCAGAAAGAGAGAGAAGAGAGAGAACTGAGGGTTCACAACAAGCTAAGACAATATAACTGCTAAAAGAATGCAAGCCGTCAACATAAAAGTTTATTACCCATAACCAATGTCTTGATCAGATGCTTACAATCGTTGACTTCTTTAGCATGCTCCAGAGGGACCTGCATGTTCAAAACTGCCTGCAATGCGTAATAGGTTACAACCAAGAAAAGACAAATAGAACCAATATGTTAATTTTGAGAATATGTCGATTAACTTGCTTACATCACATGCAAGTATACAATTTTGAGAGGATGCCTTCGCAATCATCAGATACATCTGTGCACATTTCAGAAGTCATGGAATTCCATTGTAGGTGTCTATACCTGGTCCCAGGATTCTCAAGTAAATGGTTTCCACTTTGCTAATACTTATTTCCTATGTGCAGTGCCTAAGGCGGAAACATCAGAACATGAAGACAGTCACGCTGTGTTTGGGAACTGCTTTCCCAAGGGGCTTTAGTTGTCCAAAGCCCCTTGGGCAAAATTTAGGTGTTTGGCAAAAAATTTCCGAACATACTTGGCTAAAAGTTAGCCTTGAAAAGGCTAAAGCCCAAGGCAGGTTGAAGGCTGCCTTGAGCTGAGCTTTGAGCTTTGGGGAGACCAAGGCTAGCCACAAGCCACCACCGCCAGAAGACAAGCGCACAAGCCGCCGCCACAAGGCAGACTCGAGGGGGCCGAAGAAGACAACCTAAGACCCCGGCTACACACCGGAGGGGCAAGGGCGTCACACCCCTCACCTGAACCTGGCGAGCCAACCTTGCCCGGGCATGCCAAGGCCTCGACATCCCTGCCCACCTCACCAATCGCCCCCCCGCCCCCCCGACCCCCCCCCCCCCCCCCCCCCCCCCCCCCCCCCCCCAGTCGCCGAACCAGCTTGAGCTAAGGGAGGGCTTCGGAAGGGGGGAAAAGACAAAATAAAGAAAGAAAAAAGAAAGAAAAGAAAAAATAAAATTTATTTAAAAAATCATTAAAAATTTAAAAAATATATATTAAAATATTCGTAGCCGGCCAATCAAAGGACTTTTCAATTTATGTTTATCAAACAGCATTTTCCCAAAGCCGCATTCCAAGGCATTTTTCAATTACAGTTTACCAAACAGTTTTTACATTTCACCAAATTCTTTTATCTAAAGGCCTTTGCATTTCCCCAAAGGCTTTCCCCATAGTCAAACCAAACGCACCCAAAGACAACCTCCCCACCCCACCCAGAGAGAGAGAGAGAGAGGAAGAGAGAGAGAGACATTTCCACCACAAAGACGACATATCTAAAGTAAAATGACTAAGCCCTAAAATCTTGATAAGCATCTATTACAAGCTTATCCACTAAGTTAAGTAGTCTATTCAAGAAAATGAACACTCGCCTAGGATCACACACACTAGAAGTATATTTATGATCATGGTCAAACTACCAGCCAGGATCTCCACTTTAGGAGTAATTTAACCAACCCTCCCCCCCCCCCCCCACCCAACAAACTCCAACAAAAAAAAAAACTTAGCAGAAATTCACTCTCAAGCAACAAGCTAACATAAGAACCACCGCACAACTAGGTTTGGAGAGTGTATTTGATAAGGATAGCCCTGAGATTGTCAGCCCATGCACTCAGCTTATCACTAATCCAGATTGTCTCCCTGATTAAAGAAGCTACTTTAATAAGCTACTTTAATGTATCAACAGATAGCAAACCAAGGGGACAAAAGAAAATGTACAGCTGTGAAACAACCTGCACTGGAAGTTCAAGTTTTGCCCTCAAAGTAGCTCGCTCCTTTCCATCTTCTCCTTCCTCCAACAGCTATTCAACAAAAAGAAAGAAGAATCTAAAAAACTACAAAATTGAGGCAATGAAACAGAAACTAACAATTAACGAAGATTGCTTTTCCGTATGTAATTATTAACATATTCTATGGACAGGTGGAAAGTGAAAACAAATTGTTTGCAAGTGATTGAGAGCTATTTTTTAAAGAAAGAGTAATGGTAACTTATCAAAGCAAAAGATGATTAAGTCAAAAATACGGGTTCAGCAGACTGAAAAGGCCAATCCTGGGAAAGGCAATTGACAGGAGAATGCTGTAAATTCTCGATCAAGCATGCTATAAATCGGTTAAAGAAACTGACATTTCAAGATTTACAAAGATTTATACCCCCACCACCCACCCAAAGAGAAAGTTCATCATCCGCCCCTCCACAAAATTTTGATTCTACTTCAACACTGGAGGGAGAAAGACAGTCTGCTGCAATATGACCATTACCCACGAGTCACAATCCTTGCAGCCAATCCTCCCCCTCCGTACAAGCTCAAAAAATCAAAAATGACTCTACAAGTGCAACCATGATAAAAAAAAAAAATTACCTGTGGAATGGTACGCTTGAAAGTGCTAAACTTCCCAACAAAAGCATCCAAAATGCGACCCTGTAAAAAGTAGTTAATAAAACCATTTCCCCACGCAAAACAGATAATTAAAGCAAATGAAGACTAAGTAAAGAAGCTCAGACCAAAAGATTCCGGGCTTCATCCATAGATGGCTGATCAACACCTTTCTCAAAGATGGGCTCCACCTTTCCCATGAAACCAATTACGTAAAAAAGTCAACAAAGGATACACAATTTAAACCTGTGAACTACAGAGTAATATATGCCACAAGAGGACTGAGGATGTTAAAAATGCTAGACTTGGCAAGGAATAGCATAGGCACCAGATTCAACATCAAGCGAGCACAAGTCGTGTGAATGTTAAGCGACAGCGAAGCATCGTGCATGTTGCTTGAAAATAAGTATATGATCCTTGATAACTGCATTGCAAAAGAAAAAACAATCATTGGTGAATATAGGTTAAAACATGAAATATAAAAGAGCTATTAGGGAAATAAAACAAAATAGTAGCCTGAAATCCTCGAGAAAATAGTAGTCCCTATCGCAAGGTGCTCAAATAATAAAAAGAAAATACAACGAAACAAACAGAGTGTGATATCGGACTTCGTAGAAGAAGCATCAAAAGCATCTTCTAGAAATCAAGTAAATCAAAGTTGCAAATCCAAGGAACATACTCCAGATGTTATAGTAGCATTCTTCGGTAAGGCGTCACTGAATAGGTCTTTGTCAAAAGAATCAGGATTTTTTTGCAATAAGCAGGAACACCAAGATAGAAAATCAAGAACACAAAGATGCACAAGCTCAGATCATATAACAGCATGCACCGAATTATTAAACAACTCAAGAATACAATACATTCATATAACACTAAAAGCTCACCTGCGTCAAAGAAAGATCCGACCGAACATGATGTACTATCTCCGCTAACAGACTGTAAGCCAATGGCCTCAAAGTCTCAAAGCATGCCCGACCAGGTCCTACTAGCACACTGACCATTTAGGAGAGAAAAAGGATGAACCGAGTATTCAGCAAGAGGACAGGTAAGATTGCTCTTTTAGTTTACCAACGGAAAAAATAGCTGAAAAACAACAAAGGTCCTTCCATATTCTTCAAGAGGAATGCAAGGGAAAAAACTCAGTTCAAGTCACGCATGCTATCATATAAGTTGAGACAGACACCATTAAAACAACAAACAGTTGCACTAGTTCAGACACAAGGAGCTCCAGAAATGTACTGGTGGGAACTAAAGCAACCACTGGCATCTCTTTTCTTACTTCCACAGTAAATTACTTCAGAAAACTGAAAAAAGCAAAGCCAATTCACATACACAAATCACGAATCAGTTCAGCGACAACAATTAAGAGCTGAATCTTAAAATAAACAGGGACAGTAAAATGACATTTTGCATGTAAAAGAAACTATATGGTGCTGACAATGAAATCCCTTGACACGTAAACCCTTGATGACAGATTAGGATTATACCAATAAGTTACGATAATATGATCACCAATTTAGAACACCACAAAGAATTAGAAGAAGCCGCCAATCTTTAAAATCATTGATGCATCATTACTCTTCCTCACCAAAAACAATTATTTGGCTTAATCAACTAAAGATTTAAATGTTTTTCCAATTCTAGCCCAAATGCCAACAGTCGTCGTCAAATTGACCCTGTCGCGAGCACGCATACAAGCATACTTTATTATATGCCACAAATTTGAACAGGTTGACTAGGATTTAGTACCAACAAACAAATAGGATAGATTTTCATGGTTAAAGACCATACTATTAGCCACATGGCATACATTATGTAGTTATCCACTTCAAGACATCTGACCACATTAGAATCACGATAAAATCAACAGCTACCCTAGGAGGAATGTTTTTATGCGATGCGTCACAACTGTTCCTTGTTATCAATCAAATCATCAGTTCAGAATTAACTAGAGAATTACTGCACCTAAGATAGAACCGAAACTGACATTGTAATTCATGGTAGAATTGAAAGTTCTCCAAGGTCAGGGTAGAATTGATAAGGCTCATAAAGTACATGAGTCATTTAGGTACTTACACCTAGTAGTAATACTCTTGAATTTAGAGATTGGCCAGTCTGGTATTTTTTTATTTGCAGCATCTCATTTTCAATTCAAATCGGAAGAGAATTAACATAAAACTCTATATACAACAACAGAAAAAAACTAAGTCTTATCTTTTTACAAATCATTTTAGGTCTTTCCCCTACCACCACAAAATAAACCACCTCAGTTGAGCAACTAGTGACAATTACCCTACCTACTCCTTGAAGGCCGTACATGGTAAGGATTTTGTCCAAGGGATGCACTAAATCCAGGAGGTGCATCTATATCAGAAATGCCCTTAATGAAATTTTGCATCTCACATGACGAGTGACGCTGTTTGTTTTCTACAACCAAATATGCCAGTAATTCAGTGAGAGAGTCCACTCCAAGTGACCATTTTGGGACTATCATCATTGGTCCTGTAATTACATTTGAACAGAACATAAAGGTCTTCAAGCACTCCCTCATTTGCATTTCAGTGGAACAGCACTTTGCAATTATACTCCCACAACATATTGAAGAAGGAACTCCCCGATACACTCTGAAATCTAGAAACTAAATTTGGAAACTATCCATTGGCAGACTACATAATAATAGTATCACCAGACAACTAAATGCCCTCATTGCCATCGGCAAAGGGAATAGGCTTGACTGCAATTTTCTCAACCTGTCATACCTCTATTTAGCAGTAGCTAACAGATCCTTTTCCTGAATGATCATTCAAAAAAACTTTTTTCCCACATGAATCTCTAAGAATCTATTTGACATATGGAAGCTTTATTATACACCACATCACCAAATGACACTTAAATTATTCTTCTCCATTCCCCACAAGAATCTTTTTCCTAAATCCTCTTGTTTGTCCACAATAGGTAAGCAATGGGAAGATAGACATAGAACTAGCAGACTAGACATAGTGCTCCTGACAAGAGTGAGCCTCACGACTTGAAGCTGTTGATTTGTCCACCTTAACAGTCTTCTTTGAAATTTCTCCACTGGTGTTGAGCATATTCCTGCTTTGGCAACCTCTTGAACTGAGAAGTTTCATAGGAGCTTTTTATGGGGTGGTTTATGCAATGAGTATAAGATTCATTGACTTGATTGGAACATTGTCTGTTCTCTTCATTCCTCAAAAGGTCTTGGCTCTGGAGAGAAGACTCTTTTCAGTGAAGCTCCTCTTAGTAAATGGTTTTAGACGTTCTCCCAGAAAGAAATTGTTGTTTGGTAAAGTGTGATTAGTGCCAAATTAGGCTTGCTTCGAGGTGGTTGGTGCTGAAAATACGTTGATTATACACAGGTCAAACTTTGGAAACATCGGAATGAGATATTTTAATCATTGGACTAGATTTGAGATTGGTGACAATAAAGTGTTCTTGTCTGACACGATTTTTGGTGCAGCGCTTTATCTTAAATCCAGATTCTCTTCTCACTTCTAATGATCAAACCGATATAATTTCTGACTTTCGGTAGGTCAATTTTATATCAAAATTGCTAATTTTATTGGACACTTTAATGGTTGGGAGCTTAAAGTGTCCAATGCTCCCCTCATTATTTCCTTCTATTGTTGGGCAGCTCCTACAAATCCTCACTTCTAAGACTCTTAGGGTTTGGAATTCTATTTTGGTTTATTGGTGTTACAGGTGTGAAGTGTTCGGAAAATCCAGAGATCATTTGCTCCTTCACAGTTATTTACTCAGCAATTCGGACATTTCATTTTCAATTCTTCAGGTATATGTTGGATAGGAAGTTAGTAAATGCTACAGCTTTTCTTCCTGCTCTCACCTATCCAAAAGGCTTCAAGCATAGCTCCAGTTTGTCTCATGCATTGCATTCCAAAGGAACCAAATAAGAGATTGTTAGAAGGAACTCAAATCTTCACCTTATTCTGCTTTTGTAGATTTTAGGCGATTATCAGCTGTTTTGTTTTTTTCCAATCTGTATATTCAAACGCTATGGACAGCGTCTTTATCAATGAAATCTTATCTTCGCCAAAAAGAGAAGCCTGTATCCATCCATGCACTTCTGTCCATAAACATTGCTCTTAAACAAGCACGTTTCCTTCTGACCTAAACAGCGAATTACATAGTATTCCTTAATAATCAAATTATGACCCTACCAACTCAATGGTTATTAAAAGTACATCCTCTACCTTTCATCCAGTAACGTGTCAATCAAAGGAAACAATCCCCGCTTGAAATCTGTTCCCAGTACATGCTTTAGGGCCACCAACAATTCCTGTATCCAAAAATTTCGATCAACTTTTTATTTGGACAGAAATCAAGAAATGCAAAGAAGAAGAGTGACAAACTGGAGTTCCCACCCTTCTTATCGTTACAGAATCAGAGCAGGTAACCAGCAGATTGACTATACTTCTACAAATACTTTCTTCGTGGGGTCTGATGTAATCAGTGCAGCTCTTTAACAAATAAGTCAAGAAAGAGACTGTCTGCAATAATTTAAGGAAAGAAAGGGATTAGTATACAAATATAAATCCAAAAGAAAGCATAAAAGGTCTCAAACAATTTTGGTACTGAAGGTTATTTCATTTTATAAGCTATGCCTCTGTGACATTATACTTTTTTATAGAATCAGAAACTGACAGTCTCGTTTCCAAGATTTGGCGAAGAATTGTCTTCAAACAGTGGCACGACATCCGGACTCATAGTGTAGGGAGACCACATCATGAATATAGAGCCCTTAGAAACCCACAGACAAGAATGTGAAATACCTTTAATTACCTCCCCTATTGTGCAAGCCAGATTAGGAATAACCCAAAAATTGATGAATGAAGGAGAGCAACATGAAATAAACTAGAGCAGAATCTAGCCCTGATACAGTGTCAAAACTCAACCCAAAAGCTTAAATTGATAGCTTCAGAGAAACTATGTACATGAATATAAGGGCCACTGAAACCCATAAACAAGCGATTTGAAACTTTAAAAAAAACAGAATCTGAGTCAAAGGTAAGCCGTAGCTCCACCTACAAAGTCAAAAAGGTGCTATGTACGATTTAGAAATTCTGAGTTGGCTTATTAAGTTCCACTAGTATATAGATTACGACCATTTATAGAGACCAGTGTATATTTGCATATCATGATCCCATCTTTATCGCTAATCATAGAAATTTTTTATCATGTGATAGCAAATTCATACCATCAGTATGGTTAGTGGCCTCAATAGAAGATAGCTTTATGTCAGGAACTCATCCTAATATTAAGACTAGAGCATGATATAAAATCTTAATGCAATCAGTTAGAGCTCCCAATGTTTAACTTTCCACCATAAGCAAACAGCAAAGTTCCAAATATCCATGGTGAGAGGAGCATTTCCATGCATACCCCAAAAGCAAAATAGAATGTATGAGTGTATAAGCTAAATTTCACGTGAATGAGGAAACTTAGTATATTGAATCGATCTTAAAACTTTACTCAGATCAGCTGAGTATGAATCCTCCCAAGCCTCCTCCAAATACATAAGATATTAGATGCATCACACAATTCGTAAAATTTAAGATATAATACGAGAGGGAGGAAACACAATTTTATGACTCCTTTCATTTTTGTTTGTCTCAGATTGTCGTTCACTATAAGTAAACATAATACATGAAAGAAACTTGAATGAGAATAGTGGCCCAGCTAAGCAAGTATGACGCCAGAGAATTAGTAAAGCTGATGGGGGCATTAGCCACATTCTTGAGAGCGAAAGAAAGCAGGTAGATTGATACTTATTTTTCCCCGTACCAATTGCAATTGCATAATCTGCCAATAGTTACTCTTTCCAACTCAAAACAAAACTCAACAAAGAGACAGTCAGGGAGGACAACACTACTTTAAATGATCTACAAAATTAATTATCAGAACATCTATATTTCATCTAATCCTCATGCCATAAATCAAAATTAGCGCACAAAATTTAAATAAATAAGAGATGATTCCAAGTTCTAGAAAATGCTTATCTTCCTCTCAGTCCAAAAAAGAATGTTCCTCTAGCTGTCTGTTTAAAGGGTTCAGTGATCTTGTAAGAGATGCAACTATGAAAGATCAAGTACGTGATAGCAACCGCAGAAACTTACGCGTCTTATTATTCCCTCCATCCCCATAACTGTTATGTGAATTATGAGTGTCTCTCCGTGATAAAAACAGGAAAGAGAAAGTACAGTATTATATTATAGCTAACATCATTCACTTAAACTTACGACAAATCTTCATGGAGCATCAATTTGATTCTAGGCCTACATTGCTAATGTCTCTTTGGTATAGCTGTGACTACAACCTCTCATAGCTAGATAAGAAGACGGCTTCCAAAAAGCTGTAGCAATTTCTGATGAGTTAGCCGAACCTCTCATAAAACCAAAGCAACCCTTTTCACAATTGTAGCTGCTTGGAACTGTACCAACCAGACTCATAGTCTAGATGGATTCCAACCATTCATGGAACTCATCATTGAAAGAAGAAAAGTTCAGAAAAAGAATAAATCCTGCACAATCAAGATATTACCAACTTAACCTGTGCCACCTTCAGCTCAATGAACTGAGTTTTCAAATGGGGGAGAACCTTTACGGTCCAGGAACAGATATGGCAGCTACCATCAGAGGCAACAAGTGGGGAATGTTCGTTTGAACAAGCCGACTGTAACAGCTGGAATAGAAACATGACCACAAGTGGACTTTCTGTGACTATCTTGAATGACCTAGTACTCGGATTGAGCTGCCAGTCCCCCCATATGCAGCGGTTAGAAAGTGCTATGATCTGAAGAGCTAGTCTCCATTGGCTGACTATTCACCAACTAATGCTCACTTTCAAAAAATGGCTGACAGTGATCTGAAGTTCTGGTAAATCTTGCATACAAAGTCGAGAAATGGTTGACCTCATTCTCCAACGTTGTCTGAAGTTTCTTAACAAGTCAAATATAATGCGTATACAAATTAGGCCGTTCTCTTCATTATCGGTCGTGAGAACTTGCATGGCAACCTTTAGTAGGTCCTGACACAATGGGCGTAGGACTTCACTATATGAGGTAGGCGGTCAGGATTTCCACGATGATTATTTCGAAGCTTGTGCTCCGGGTTATCAGTAAACTGAGGCTTCGTGATTTGCAGTAAAATTACAGAGAATGCCCTGAAGTAGCATTTTAGGAAATTTAAATATTCTGCAGTATGGGCTATCTCCAGATGTCGCGTACCTCCACAGCCATCACTAGCCTCGTCTGAATGGCTGTTTTCAAAAGCAACGAGACCCATGTTCAGAGCGGCAGATTACTTATTCCAAAACGTGGCATGTGAATGCAATTTATAAAGCCACTTGTTGAAAATAAAGAGCAGAAACCCTCTATTGAAGAACAGATAACCCAGCAAACAATTAGATGTCTAAAGCTAAACCATAACAGAAGTACACACACGTAATCCTCTGACCATATTATTACGAACGTAATTTATAAATTTTTCCTTTCCGACATAGAAACAAGTTCGCGCACCTAAGCTTAAACCCCACATTCTTTCTTACAAAGAAAAGAACCTTCCACGCTTACAACACACTATGATCCCTTCCACATATATGTTTGTGTTAATACCTGTGCGTATGTAATCATGCTCATGGCTCCATGACACGAAGAGAGAGAGAGAGAGAGAGAGAGGAGTAAGCATATCAGGGTCCACTAATGGCAGAATGCTGCTCGAAATTCTGAACTGGACTCATTTTTCCACGCGAATTCGCCTAACAGCGTTCGTTCACGCTGCTCTTCCAAAGTGAACCAGCAGCAGCCAGCAACAAGGTTACGCTTCCTTGCGCAACAACCCAAAGCTCCGCTCCTGGAGATGGATCATCCGCCTAAAAGCAGCGAGCTTCCCCCGAGCTGGAAGCGTACAAGTTAACCTATATACAAGAGTAGTGGGTGCACTAGTGCTCGGGAATGAGCTCGAACTCTTCAGTGAGGAAGGAGCTAGGGTTTATGACAATCTTTCTGAAGGTTTTGGGCGTGTGTTCGGAAAGCAGAGAAAATCTCAGCGATCTCCCTTCTCGGTCTGAAATCTCCGCTTCGAGTTTCTACCTCTCGGTGAAATCGATTCTCAGGCCCCCGAAGGACTTCGTGGATTCTTGAGGGGTTTCATGTCCAGGAATTCGTCGGAAAATGTTTTATGAGACTGGCTCGGGAGTCGGGGGACTACCGAGGGCCATGGATTCCGGTTCGGTTGGACCGGAATCGAAATGCGAACGACCGGGTTTGACCGGCCAACGCATCGTTGTCGCCCACCGGCCCAAACAATTGACGTACGGCCAAAATCTCGTTCTCTCTTTGTTTCGTAACCAAAGGCATGTTATTAGCTTCCGACGGCTGGGGACTGCATTGCAACTATTTTATCCTAAAAATTGATTTCGAATAGATATTTTTATTCTATTCTCTATATGAGTTTTAGATAATCATGACGTGTTTGATAACTATACAAAAATTTCTGTTTCCGAAACAAAACGCGCTTGGTAATTACACAAAATTTTAATTCCAAAAAATAATTTATCTCCCAATATTGTCATTAAGTCAAATAATTACGTAGTTATATTGTTAAAGTTCATCCTATATCTTGAATTAATTAAAAATTAATTCATATTGATTATGTTATATAACATATTACATATTGCATATAATATTTTTTTTCACGCTATTCCATCTAATTGCAATGTCATAATGAGTCATTTTAAGCTTTAAAAATGGAGAGATCATGTTGAGTTAGTGTGTGATTTCCAATTAGCTCGGGTCATCCTAGGTCTATACCAAATCCCAATAAGGGAATATTAAAATTCGATCTCAGTATGATCAGTGGCATGTGTATGCATACATACAAATAAAAATCCCCACCGACTAGTGTTTGAGGAAGGTAGATTGAAAATCTTCGAACGATCGGAGAGAAACCATTCGATTCTATGCAGCCAGAGAAATCTAGAGTCCAAAAGCTTAGTTACATCGGTGTTTCCAACCGACCCTCAAGAAGGGGGGACGGCCCAGAGGGGAAAAAGGAAGGGGGGGGAGGGAGGGGAGGGGGGGAGAACGGGAGGAGGAGGAGGGGGAAGAGAGAAGAGGGAGGGAAGGGGGAAGGGAAGAAGCGGAAAAGGAAGGGAAGAGAGAAGAGGGGAGGGGGGGAAGGGGGGGGGGAAAGAGAAGAGAGGAGGGGGGAGAGAGAAAGGGGGGAGAAGAGAGAGAAGAGGACGGGAGAGGAGAGAAGGAAGGGGGGAAAAAGGAGGGAAGGGAGAAGGAAGAGAGGAGAGAGGGGAGAAGAAGAAGGGAGGAGAGGGAGGGGAAGAGAGGGGAGGAGGGGAAAGGGAGGAGAGAGGGAGAAGGAAGGGGAGAGGAGGAGGGCGAGGGAAGGGGAGAGAAAGAAAAGAAAAAAGAGGAAGAGGGAGAGGAAGAGAAGGAAGGAAGAGGGGAAGGAGAGGAAGAGGAGGAGGGGGGGGG
>JAGVVM010005001.1:0-45075 GCA_019149425.1 Psidium friedrichsthalianum
ATTTTGTTGCCCTACATTTTGTAATCTTTTCCGTCAAAGTATGGAGATTTGTTGTTGAATAGGGAATTACCTGATCCTGAAGAATTATTGCTAGACATGATAGATCATTAGCTTAGAAGTAAAATACTTCAAAAGAGTGAGCAACCTGCTTTAATACCAATTATCGTGTCTAGCAATAATCACCAGAGGGATAGGAATAGGTGATTCTGAATAAATTAAGAAATTTAAGCAGAATTAAACGGAATATTAATAAAGTGTAAAAGCAGAAGTAAAGAAGATTGCACACAAAATTTATAGTGGTTTAGCTTAGATAAGCCTACGTCACTCTCCTACGATGACAGTCGACTGGCTGGATTTTACTAGATGAAACGTTAAAAAGTTACAAGAGATAGCACACTCTTTCTCTTTTACAGAACCTCTCAAAGAATATTTTCACTATTAAGGACAAGTATGTGTATTTGAAAAAAAAATTCAAGCCCTTGGAATTTTTAAGCTCTGATCACTACTTGCAACAATCACCATGGATCCCTTTATACTCTTTCAACCTTGAACTAGTCGTTGCAAAGGCCCAACGAATGATCTATCTTCAATTGATGATTGGATGCCATCAATATTGATTAGAAGATGGTGTGTTTCAAGAAATATGGCAGCCGTTGGAGTAGAGTCTGAACCCTTCAAATTCAGTTATCCATATGACTAAATCTTCAGTTTCCATGAGCAAAGTTCTTCAAACATGGAAGTTTTCTTATCCCATGGAAGGTAATTTCCAATTAAAGATAATCTGCCAAACTGTATGCCAGAGTAATCATGTTAAAAAAAAATTATAGACTTCCATACAGCTCAAATGGAAACTTACCAATCGTGGGTATTTAGAATCTGGAAAGAAAATGCTGCAGTACCTGAACAGTAATCTTCATAAACAACAAATCTTAAGAATAATAAAGGTAAATATGAGCTTGAAAAAGTCCTTGTTGGTATTTCACATAAGCATTCTTTCCAATGTAAAAGTTGAACATTTCAGAAGCAATATTCCTCTTCATCTGAATAACATCGGGTACGATACACTACTAGTGACAAAACTTGTGTACGGCGTTCACTTTAGTGCCAAAACTTTCAAAATGATCACTTAACTGCCAATTTTTTTAATAATGATCACTTCAGTACAAAACTTTCAAAAAGATCACTTAAATACTATTTTTTTGAAAAATGATTACTTAAGTGTTAATTTTTTTGAAAAACGATTAGTGATGTCTGCAACAGAACAGGCCCACACGTGCAATAGTCAACTTTCCTTTAAAAACAGGCCCACACGAACAGCAGCCCATTCGGCCAGCTTATGTTTGCAACAGAAAAGAAAACACGGCCAAGATCCCCCAAAACAACCCACACGCCAGCCTTCTCCTAACAATAACCCAGGGCCCAAACGAAACAAAAAGGCCCCGAATTTTATTATTATTATTATTATACATTTTATTTTTTATTTTTTATTCCTTTTTAGAACTTCCTTTCCAGGCTCACCGGAAAATGCCCCCGTAATCTTCACTAATGCCCTCAACGAGACGACCCAGCTCGACGCACTCTCTCCGACGAGACCAGCTAAAAAACTCACGGATGAGCGCTCATTCACATCACTCAACTTCCAACCGTGAACAACCCTGAAGACTTATCAGCTAAACACGATAGAACTAAAGGACAGAGCAAGCAAACATGAGGAAAAACAGCGCGAGAAACGGGCTAGTCTATATGAAAGCAATGTGGAAAAGAAAAAAGAAGGATGTAAGCACTTACCTACTCTCGGATGAGGGTGTGGTCACGGTGGTGCGCGGGGGTGTTGGTGCTCTCTCGATCTCTTCCCCTTCTCCTTCAAAAAATCCCTTTTTTGCCCTCTTTTGCTCTCCCTTTTTTTTTTGTTGCTCTGCTTCAAACCTTCTGCTACCCTCTCCTTTTAGCTCCCCCCTTTTCCATGTTTCCCTTTCATTCTTTCAACCACTCCATGTCTAATCCTTGTACTTTTTCCCTGTTCAACGTAACATCCACCCTTGTACTTTAAAAACTCCTCCCTAAGTTTCCTTTAGCGGCCACAAATGGGCGTTCTTTCTGCTAGGGATGAGGGAGTGGGCAGAGGAAAGAAAAAGAAAGGAAGGAGGGGGGATGGGCTCGGCGACGCGAGCCCGAGAAAAAGAAGGAAAGGGAGAGTGGGCCTAGGAAAAGGAAAAGAAAAACAAGGGGGAGGATGGGCCTTGTGACGCGAGCCTGAGAAGAAAAAGAAAAGGAAGAATGGGCTGGGAGGGGGAGCAGGCTTAGCATCGCCAAGGCCGGCAGCCCAATTTTCCTTCATTTTTTTTTCTTTTTTATTCCTTTCTTTTTATTAATACTATTATTTTATTGTTTTTTTTTTGCGATTTCCATCCAATCAATTTTCTTGCTTTTTTTATTTTTTTTTAATTTTGCAATAAACAAGAAATTATGCATATTTAACTAATTTAGGCATATTTTATTTTACGAATAAAATATGAGACCGGCAAAATTAGGTGTCAACACATGCCTCTCTTGGAGGGAAGCTCGAAGAGGTTCCATTCCAATACGAGAAGACACCTAATTGCATCAGCAAACTAACCTGATTGCACTAGGAAGATGCAACTCAAGAGCTGAAATTCTCAGCTCGGTTCATGGATCACATTTTAAGAGTGATCTTTAACGGGTTCCAATGTTGCATTTCGGCACATCCATCGATATCAAACTCGAGAGGGCCTGCTCAAGGAATCAATTCTAGGGCTCCATGCCTCTTTGTACATTTTTTGGCAAGGTTAGCTCAAATAAATAATGCCTTTGGGATGACCGTGTAAACACGGGGGCTTAGCTCGCAAAGAAAATCGCACAACCGTATAAACATACGGGCTTGGCCTTAACCTAACGATGCATTTACTCTGGGCTTTAAGGCTCACCAGACTTGAGGGGACTTGCTCGAGGGACTGGTTTTGGGGCTCCACACCTCTCCGTATCTACTCAGGCAAGGTTAGCTCAAACAAACAATAAAAGCCTCTGGGACAAATGTGTAAACACACGAGCTCAGCTCTAAGAGAACAACGATTGAAGAGACATAGTTCATAGGACTGTGTGCTGGTGAAAGGCTATTTGAAAGACACAGATCACAACACTGCACGTTAGTGAGAAGGATGTTTAAAAAGACACAGATCACGGAACTGCGTGCTGGTGAAAAGGAGATTTAAAAAAACACAAATCATGGCATTGCATGATAGATAAAAGGCTATTTGAAAAGACACAGTCCACGGCACTGCGTGCTTGTGAAAAGGCAACTGAAAAGGGCACAGTTCACGGCACTGCATGCTAGTAAAAAGGTGATTTGAGAAGACATATTTCACAGCACTATGTGTTAGTGAAAATGCAACTGAAAAGAGGAAACTCCACTTCAAGGAAAACGATTTTCATCGTGTGAAAAGGAGGAAGCTTACCGTGCAAATGGCTTAAGGATACTAAAGCTTGCCTTACCTACCCAAACAAGGTTAGCTCAAACAAATACTAATGCCAATGGGAAGAAAAATCTTGAATAAATGATCAGATAAAGCTTACTCGAATTCACATGGAAAATTCGATTCCATGGAAAAAATTTGATTCATGAAAAGATTTTAATGCAAGACTCTAATTCATGGCAGACATCTTGAATTATGAAATGGGATGTGGATACAAAGACTCGATTCATGGTGCTTAACATGAAAAGATGTTAAAGGAGAACTCGATTCGTGGTATTCAAACCATGAAAGGGTTTTGAAAAGATGAAATTTCGTTTCAACAAAATGATTCTTTCGCATCATGAAAAGGGTTAATTGAGCATACCAAGCTAAGTTCATCATTTTGAAGGAGTCCTCGCATACTCTCACTTGGAGATATCATTTGATCCTAATCACTCATTTAGAGATTTGGATAAAAAACTCTCGATAACCCACACTCTCTTCATGTCTAACGTGTCTGACATATTCGCAATGTGTACATTCTTGGTCAATCTGAAAGGACTTTAGGGACCATAAGGTCAGTTTGGTCAAGGGCTTACCCATATGGTTTTCTGCTTTGAGGCTAGATTCGAGAAATATTGCAATCATAATCTTCGATGAGTATACAAATCAAGAACCTGGAAGATAAGACAAGAAATGATTGGCTCCACTTCTTCGAGTGCAGCTTCTTTATAAAGTCTTCATGTCAATTCAAAACATCCCAATTGAAAAAGTCTTCGAATGGGTTGTCATGTTAGCTTGGGAAGGCTTATAAGGTTCTGAATTTCTCTCTTTAGGGGTTCAAGAGCTGCTGACTATCTTAATATCTTTACCACTCTCGATCCATTTGGGGAGAGTATTTGACATCTAGGGGTCACAACATATCTTGAGAGTCCATCGACTGTCCACTTCTTTGGGCAAAAAAAATGAGTTTTACTCTATTTTCTACATTTGTTTCTGTTTGAGGTAAGCTTAATGTTTTTCTACATTTGGCTTCTCTTCTCTAGGCTTGGCCTTACTTTGACCAAGCACTTTGCTTTTTATAGCCCTCTATCTCTCTCTCTCTCTCTCTCTCTCTCTCTCTCTCTCTTCTCTCTCTTCTTTGCTAAGTTCATGAGCTCTCTAGACTCTCAAGAAATTTCACATTGATCAATTTCTCAATAAATCACACAGTTTGCCCCAGCATGGGGAGATGATCACCGCTCAGGTATTAGAAATGAATGAGTTTAGGCTCAACTTGGCTAACAAAGCATCTCAATGTTTGGGGTGGAAGAAATAAATGCTTTTCTTCATTTTTGGGATGCTTCAAGCTTCCATGAAGATTCACCTGAAGCTACCATACAAAGGTTAACGCAAGTGAAGGCAATTAAATCTTTCTTACCTTTTTCTCCATCTAATTTTAATGACAATCTCCTATATCTACCTCGGTGTAGGGTGGTTCTTGATAGGGGTATTTTGAACTCCTCCTTACTCAAGCTCAAAGGGCTAGCAAGGGATATGTTGTGTGTACGGAAAAGAAGGAAATGGATTCATCACTTTGACCCGTGTACATATCTCGAATGAATGTTTTGCCCTAAGACATGAATCTTGTTCTTGCTTCACTCAATCTTGAAGTGTATAGGAATGTGTTTAGATGGCTTCATCTTCATACTAAACACTTGTTTTGGCATACTTAATGTAGTCATTTCACCATGCTAAATCATCTGGCCAAACTAACCTATAGGAGATTTTGATGCAGGATGCATGTATACATGAATGGATGCTCCATTTCAGAGAACACAATAAAGAAGATCTTTCGAGAAAACAAAGAATCAACGAAAGAAAAGAAGCGCATAGCAAATATTATCATTATACATTGTGGTCTCTCTAATATTTGGCCTAGATGGTTTTCCATTATATAGCCAACTCCAATATATTCATTAGATATGTTGCATAAGAGAAACTAGCCATTAAATACCCATTAGAACTGCTGCAACTGCTGTTTTTGACACTGTTCTAAAACTGTTTCTACTCTAACACTATTCTGAAAAGCTATCAGACGTTTGCCCTTGTTCCCCGATGGACTTCATGATCTTGTGCTGTGGATCTTTCACCCACCAATGGCTATAGTCTTTCCAATGAAACATCCGCACATGTATGCTGTTCAAATAACACCAAAACCCAATATCGACATAAACATCGACACACTTTATCTTTGGGTCCATTGCTGCTGTTTATAGAAAAAAAAATGTAGAAATGACTAGTAATATATTATCGAATGATCTTCTTGGCTTCTTCAGCATACAAAGACTTCCAAGGACATCAACATCTCCACTAATTCCTACTCTTCGCTAATTTGACCGAGTGAGGTTCCAAAGATCTCAAAGGATATCAAAATCCTAGCTAGTTCCTCATCTTCACTGAATTCCAAGGATCATCAATATAGTGATAGTCTTCCATCCGATCTTTATAAGATAGCTACTCTTTACCAAAGACTATTGCTCTGATAACAATTCAGTGACCCAATCTTTCTTCTGGTCCTTCTAAGCATATTGAAAATTTTGACTCCACCAAATTATTCATCTCATGGTCCTTCCAAGGTTTACCGAATATTCTCATTCTAGGCCTATTCACCATCACCAAGGTCCATCCATTGTTCACTCGATCTATATACCTCTAAGCCATCATGAACATCCCTGTTCTTCTCGACTTGTTCACTCTCAATAGAGGTCCTTCCAAATGTTCACCTTATGAAGATCTTTCATCTTGTAGACATCTTCAATGCACAATATCTTGTTCACCTCATAGATTGGCTATCAACCCTAAAGATTGGCAGAGCACTCCAAACATCTGGTACTCTTTATAACATCATATGTATTTCGGCTTATGCATATATAACCTAGTATAACTCAAACAACACACACATTAGCAGCCTTTGATTGTCTTTGTTATCATCAAAATAAGATTGAGGATTTTCAACAATCACCGCATTGGTGATATTCTCAATAGTGGGAAACATTAAGAGTGTTTGAGTGACTCGAGTGTGGTTTGTAATATCTATTGTATCACTTGATCTATAGTAGAATTCATTGCTACTCTCCCGTGGACATAGGTCTATATGACCGAATCATGTAAATCGGGTGTTTGATTTATTTTCTCATTCTGCCTATTTTATTATTCAATCGCTTGCTTCACGCTACAGTAAAAACGTTAGTTAGAATGGTTAGTGCATGTGTTCTTTGATATATATTTGCTAATGCTGATAGTGTTAATTCTACAAAAACTTCAGCTATATTGCACGTCTTTGCTGTTCACCTAAACATGTCGAGTGCATTATTTTTTTTACATTGTTTTTCATGCCTAATATATTATGAAGGACTTTTTTTAATATAACAAAAAGGGAAAGAAAATGTAAATAAGCATAGGTCTTACTAGGTTATATTTCCATGATTATTTATTTAGATTGCGTGGTGAAAATTAATTCATATTAAAACTCTTGTAACTAAATAATTTGTGTGCTATCTCCTGTTTATATACAATAAATATCTTATAATTTGGAGATTGCATTATGTGTTTACTATACCCCAATATGAATTCCTATTTTTGGCAAGATCAGCAAATATATTTTATTTTTGATGCACACAAAATTCTATATCTTTAAAAGCCTTATTACATATCTGCATATTTAGATTGTGTTGACATCGCCAAAAAAAAAAGGAGAGATTATTGGACAAATTCCTCACAATATTTTGAAGATAACCAAATAATCAAAGAAAACCAAGAAAGGAATAAAAAAAATAAGGAAAAATAAAAAAAATTCAGAATTCTTTTAAAAAATTCCCAAAATAATACATATTAGCAATTTTCTACCAAATTGGCCAGATGTGCTTCATTGGTAAATTGTCAAAAGATTTAAGATTAATTGGCCAAATCAAATAGTTTGGGACTGAATTAGCATATGTGTAATTGGTTTAGGACTTTCTTGGTAATTTTCCATTCAATGCATATTATCAAAATCCACAAATCTAATGTTTCAAGAGATATTGGCTTATAATAATTATTTCCATTTCTTGTTCAACGTGACCGAGCTTTGCAAGTTAGAGAACTCTTTCCATCCCAGAGAAGGTAAGTGCTACAACCGTCCCTTCTGATCAGCCAGTCAAGAAGAGTTTTATCGCAATAGATGGATTGTGTGCAAGTGTTTCGCTTTTTAATAGCATTCTCATATGTAATGCACAAGCATTACTAATGGACTATTTTTGGCAAAGAGATGCTATTTCGACGAGGGGGCAGGCATTCTATGGCGCCATCCCAAGTAGTAGTCATCAATGTCGAATTCGGTCCGCAACGACAACTTATGGTGCCATTCCAGTTGTTGATGAGTGCAACCGGGATTGAGAGCTTGCGACGGTGGTTGAGGAAGAAGACACTATGGATCAAAGCCAAGGATCTCCATTCAATTGTGTGCACATTGGCCCCAATTTGAAATAAAAGAAACAGCGTTTTCCAGAAATAAGATACAAGCGTTAAGATTACGAGCACAAATATAACGAAATAAAGAGTAAATACAAGAAAGAGAAATCATGACTCAAGATTCATCCCGATTCACCCTTAAACTAGGGCTATATCTGTTATAATTAGCATATCTCACCTCTTTGTTACAACTCCTGGTAAAAGGAGAAAGAAATTAAATATAAGCCACTAAGTAGCTATTCATGAACTCAAACTCAAATTACCAATAAAATATCGACCAAAATTATAAATGCCCTCAGGCAGTCTGAGGGTGCCCCCTAAGACATCCACCGGGGTAGCCTCTCCGAAATCCCACGGCGATGCCTTCATGCTTTCTTATTGATAAGAAGTATGAGTCACACTCCAATAAAAAGTGTCGTTCCTATTGTTGCATTTTACACCGATAGAATAAAAGTTTGGGTTTTCAAGGGTTAGGTTTTTTGGCGGGAGAAGAACACCAGAAGTGCCAAAAGCTATGTACAGCACTCATTTTAGTGTCAAAATTTTCATTGGATCACTTAAGTGTCAAATTAGAGAAAAAAAAACAATCACTTAAGTGCATCCAACAAACATTCTGGCCAAAATTAACATGTAGCATTAATAATTAAATTTTAATATAGAATGGCATTTTTTTAAAAAGAAATCCACGTGGACTTCCACACTTTAAAAAATTAAAAAAAATTAAATTTGATTTAAAAATAACCTAAATACTAATTTTTAAAATACAAATCTTATTTAAAATAAATTTAAAATAAGCTTAAACATTTAACAGCAAAATTTTAAATTAAAAAAAATGCAGGGGTTGGAGAACTAGGTGGCCGGGCTTGCATAGCCTTCACCCTCGCCACCGCCCCACCATCCCTGGCAATATCCGGTGATGGTGTGGCATGGCCAGTGAGGGTCAACGCCGCCTGATTTCCAATGTAATCTATTATTATTATTATTATTATTATTATTATTATTATTATTATTATTATTATTTGGAGCAAATTTTGTAATTTATTTTTTAAAAAATTTGTACTAAAAATCGAATTTGAGCAGAAATGATATTTTCTTAGCCACGTGATCACCGCAATATTAAAATCGTAAGTATTTCTCATTCGTCCAAATTGACGGAGTTAAAGGAATGGCGCGATTATATTAATTTGACAAATTTTAGTACTTCGATGCTTTTTTTTATATAAATTTTAGGACTAAATGGTATTTTCATAGCAAGTTTTAGGATCTCCAGTACACATGTCCTTTTTTGGATTTTTATCTTTTTATGTTTTAATCTAATTAATTTTATATTTTCATATTTTTATTTTTTCTTTCAAATTTTTTAGCTTTTTATTTTAATTGCTAAACTAGATTTCTGACGGGTCACATTAGCATCAAACAGTAAGAAAAATATCACGTCCTATTTCGGGTCAAACATATCGAAATTAGCGTTTAAGAGGTCATCTTCTAAATATTTGATATTAAAATGATCCGAAAAAAAAATTAATACTGAAATGAGCATCGTACGCAACTTTAACACACGTGGGATTCGTTTGCTCTTTTTGGGCAGATGTTGTGGCTTCTCGTACTGATTGGATTCTCGAGTCCCCGTCCGCGGGAATGCGCGAAAAAGGGACATTCGGAAATCGAGTTCAATCGCATCAGAATCCGTCCACGAGTGGACCGCGAAAAGGACACAAACAAGGACTGTAGCAAGAAGCCAAGGCAGGAGGCCAATGCAAGATGGACAACCAAGAAGGTCGGAGCACCCTTTTGACCATCAAAAGAAGATTTTCCCTTTTTTTTAAAAAAAAAATCCAATTGTCGATGCTCTTCGTACGCACATACATCGATGAGATCAGCTCTGGATCGGGGCGGCGGATGAACTGACGCTCGTGCCTGCCACGTGTCAAGTTTTTTTGCAGCACGTGCACCCGAAAATACCTTATCAAAATGACCCACCATACGAGTTGAATCGTTTGTTCTTTTGAATTGTACACATTGAATCTTCTGTGGGTGGAATCTGTCCTTCAAACAACCCCACCCCCCACGGAATTCCTTCCTATGGTGACGAGAAAAGTGCATATGCCTAACTGCTATAACCATTTCATTCGTTGCGTATATTCTTAACTTTTTTTTTTTTAGCCGATTACATCTTTCATCAAAGCTTATCTGTATTGAATATAGTGGTCCCATCACACGATATCACATGAACTTACTAACTGTTATAATTCGCTGGAAATGAATTTCGCCTCTCTCTAAATTGATATTTGAAATAGGATGACTTATCACGCCTCGTAGGGCTCGATGAAAGGATTGAAGGAATTAATTTCTTCGTCAATAGAAGGTTTTAAATGAAACATTTTCAAGCTTGCATGTTTCCACTTAGGATAGGTTTGGAATCCTATACAAGGCGCTCCATAGCAAAACCCCTATCTCGAAAAGGGCTTATTTACCCCCCACTCGTTATCCCTAAACGATGAAACCAGAGCAAGAAAGAAGCGGCTCTTTCATAGTGGAGTCACCATTGAGTTGCAACTGCTTGAATAGTAGCTTGGCTGTTTTTTTTTTTTCCCCATTGGGACTTATATGAATAGTAACTGAATTTACGATAGCTACTTTTGATTCGTTACATATGTTACGTAATTTGAGATACTTGTTTTTCAGTTTGGGATTCATCAATTATTGAAGCGGCAGTGAAGTTTCATTTGCTTAAATTTTCAGTTAAGTAATTTTGTCAAGATCTTGCTCACAATGCTTTCTCATTGTATAAATTTAGTTTACTTAAGTTTGGTTGCTTGTCGAAATCCTAACACCAGCGTTGTTGCCTCTTACGATGTGTTTGTCTCGAGCAAATTTAATTATTTGGAGAATATTTTGTAAAAGTGACGCTACTGTTGATTACAAAAATGAATAGATGAAATAAAATTATCATATACTAAAATATTTAGACATAAATTATTTTCAATACTGAAAAAAAAAATCATTGGCTAATCATATCGAGCGGAAGACACAATTTTTTTTTTTGTAGGAATCTATTTTCCGAATCATTTATTTTTCGTAAAACAAACGGCACCTTAGAACTCAACATAAATCGATTTGCTTAAATTTGGTGCTTAGCTCGTTACTTATGATAAATGGATTGATAATTAGTTAGCATAATGTTTTTTTTTCTGTCTTCACATCATTTCTACATGTATTCTGGCCACTGTGATTGGTGGTGGCCACGTGGACTTATCATGATTGCCACGTGGCACATATTAGTCAAATTTTTTTAAGCTCTCACTTTGCCATGCTGTACGAGACGAAGATTTTGCGTGCGCGGGCTGGTGAACACATGTAAACCAAATTTCTTGAGGCTTTCACTTCAGGTGACTTTTGTGTATATTGAAAGGAAATCCCTTATGAGTCGATGTGTTGGTGTTTTTTTTTTTTTTGTCTTTTTCACTATTAAATTATCCATAGGAGCGCCTCCGTCCATTACTGTTTTCCCAAAATCTCATCTCGCATTATTAAAGAGTTAATACGATGAAAAGCTCCAAACAGATACGCTTGTGATAAATTTATCCCTAAATTATTTTTTTTACCACAAAAATCCCAAACTAGTATATGTCTGACAATTTATCTTAAACTATTTTTTGACTATAAAAAATCTCAAATTGGTACACTTGTAATAAATTTATCCCAAATTATTTTTTACCATCAAAAATCCTAAATTGATACACTTATGATAAATTTATCTCAAACTAATACACTTATGATAAATTTATTATCCATTAGTTTTCGTTAAACTATTAATATCATAAAAAAAAACTCCAAATTGATACACATGTGATAAATAAAGGGTAAAAACCTAAATGGATGTACTTGTCAACTGCCACCTATCATCTAACTTAGTAATTTGACGTTAAAAATCTAACAAATACTAACGAAAGATAAAGTTATCATAAGTATACTAGTTTGTGGTAAATTTACCACAAGTGTACTAATTTAAAGTTTTTTGGTGATCAAATTTGGGGTAAATTTGTCAATGGTATACTAGTTTGAGATTTTTCGTGGTAAAAAAAATAATTTGGATAAATTTATCACACGTGTACCACTTTGAAATTTTTTATGATATTAACCTTTATTAAAACTCGCCAACTTGGAGATGATAGTTAAGGAGTTAATACAATATCCATAATAGCAAAAGTGTCACCAGTCAATCAACAATAGAGATATATTACATTTCGTGTCAATGGCTACAAAATTTAAGTGGAACATCGTCAAGAAAGCTATAATTTATTATATGAATATCAATTTAATTATAAAAAAATTAGATCGAAAATTTTGATCAATTTAATCCTAAATATTTGATATTTTACCAATATAATCCTTCTAGTGTATTTCAGTAGGCAATCACTGACGAGGTCATTGGCTGCGCTATGTGGCACGACCAATACTAACATGAACAATTTTTATAATTTCCCATACATTTTTCTAAATTTCTTTAATTATTTTTTCTTTTTGTTTTTTTAACCAGTGACCGTTTCGGTCGCCTGGACCTGGGGATTACCGGCGAGGAAGGGTAGGCCCTCACCTCAAGGATCTCTCTCACCTTTTTTAGGAAATAAGTAAATGTCGAGTACTAAAAGATTATCATAGAAAGATACCCTGTTTCGCTTATAAAAGGGAACACCCCGTTTTCAATTCTTGAATCCCCCACCAACACACATTCCTCTCTCCTCTCGTCGGTGGGCTTTCTCTTTGTTGCTATGATCAGACGAACGAACCCCATCTGGTTCAGCATCTGAACAAGGTAAACCCTTCCCAGAAAAAAAAAATTAAAAATTCAAGAGAAATCATTAACCCACAGATCTGTCCGGCCTCCTTCCCTCAATTACTTTGCATTTCCTGGGCTTTTTGCTTTTTTTTTTGGGTGTTTTGTTTGTCATGCTCATGGATTTGAACTGGCTTCTTATTTTCCCACGGCTTTTTGGTGACTTCGTTTCGCAGAATTTTACCATATGAATCACGATCTTTGTGTTGCTCTTTGATGTTATTTTCAAGCTCGTCATGTCTCAATCTATGTGAAATAACACTACTTCGTTGATATGGGTCTTTTTCTTTTTCTCCTTTTTCTGAGCTAGAAAGAATTTAAGAAGAGATACAAGTAAATGGCGAGAGCGCCAAAAAAGACGGAGAAGATAGACCGCTTTACGCGAGGCAGGTGACATTCTCGAAGAGGAGAGAGGGCTGATCAAGAAGGCTCGGACCTCTCCGTTCTGTGTGACGCTGATGTGTCCCTCATCATCTTCTCAGCCAGTGGCAAGCTCTATGATTTCTCCAGCTCCAGGTACTAAAATGTTAATTCTCAAGTCTATAATTCTTGTGATGGGGATGGTGATTAGATCTTGAAAAGAACAAGCAAGAGAGGATATAAAAGCACCTAGATCCAGAACTTCCAAAAGGAACAAGGAGAGGGGGTGGTTGGAGAGAGAGAGAGAGAGAGAGAGAGAGAGAGAAACCAGGAATTTCAGAACTAGGATAGGGAACTTCAGTAAGTCTCCAAAAACATTGACAACAGCTTGTTGTTGCGGTCTCTTTCAGGTGTGCTGAACTGTTGACGCAGATTACATGTGTGCTCCCTTTGTGTTCTATTCCCCCCTCCATCTAGCTTTATTTAGGTATATGCTTCTTTACATTTGTGCAAAAAGTAAAAGATTTCCCTTTTCTTTCCGTCAAAATTTAAAGTGTTATCAAGTTTCAGAAAATTATGAGTAAATTGTATATGAATTTATGTGTCAATATTTGCTTATTCTGAAAGTCCGAGGAGTGAGTTATAACTAACTCACTCCTCGGACTTTCAGAATAAGCAAATATTGACACATAAATTCATATACAATTACTCATAATTTTCTGAAACTGAAAACACTTTAAATTTTGACGGAAAGAAAGGGAAATCTTTTACTTTTTGCACAAATGTAAAGAAGCATATACCTAAATAAAGCTAGATGGAGGGGGGAATAGAACACAAAGGGAGCACACATGTAATCTGCGTCAACAGTTCAGCACACCTGAAAGAGACCGCAACAACAAGCTGTTGTCAATGTTTTTGGAGACTTACTGAAGTTCCCTATCCTAGTTCTGAAATTCCTGGTTTCTCTCTCTCTCTCTCTCTCTCTCTCTCTCTCCAACCACCCCTCTCCTTGTTCCTTTTGGAAGTTCTGGATCTAGGTGCTTTTATATCCTCTCTTGCTTGTTCTTTTCAAGATCTAATCACCATCCCCATCACAAGAATTATAGACTTGAGAAATTAACATTTTAGTACCTGGAGCTGGAGAAATCATAGAGCTTGCCACTGGCTGAGAAGATGATGAGGGACACATCAGCGTCACACAGAACGGAGAGGTCCCGAGCCTTCTTGATCAGCCCTCTTCTCCTCTTCGAGAATGTCACCTGCCTCGCCGTAAAGCGGTCTATCTTCTCCGTCTTTTTTGGCGCTCTCGCCATTTACTTGTATCTCTTCTTAAATTCTTTTCTAGCTCAGAAAAAGGAGAAAAAGAAAAAGACCCATATCAACGAAGTAGTGTTATTTCACATAGATTGAGACATGACGAGCTTGAAAATAACATCAAAAGAGCAACACAAAGATCGTGATTCATATGGTAAAAAATTCTGCGAAACGAAGTCACCAAAAAGCCGTGGGAAAATAAGAAGCCAGTTCAAATCCATGAGCATGACAAACAAAACACACCCAAAAAAAAAGCAAAAAGCCCAGGAAATGCAAAGTAATTGAGGGAAGGAGCGCCGGACAGATCTGTGGGTTAATGATTTCTCTTGAATTTTTAAATTTTTTTTTTTCTGGGAAGGGTTTACCTTGTTCAGATGCTGAACCAGATGGGGTTCGTTCGTCTGATCATAGCAACAAAGAGAAAGCCCACCGACGAGAGGAGAGAGGAATGTGGTTGGTGGGGGATTCAAGAATTGAAAACGGGGTGTTCCCTTTTATAAGCGAAACAGGGTATCTTTCTATGATAATCTTTTAGTACTCGACATTTACTTATTTCCTAAAAAAGGTGAGAGAGATCCTTGAGGTGAGGGCCTACCCTTCTCGCCGGTAATCCCCAGGTCCAGGCGACCGAAACGGTCACTGGTTAAAAAACAAAAGAAAAAATAATTAAAGAAATTTAGAAAAATGTATGGGAAATTATAAAAATTGTTCATGTTAGTATTGTCGTGCCACATAGCGCAGCCAATGACCTCGTCAGTGATTGCCTACTGAAATACACTAGAAGGATTATATTGGTAAAATATCAAAATATTTAGGATTAAATTGATCAAAATTTTCGATCTAATTTTTTTATAATTAAATTGATATTCATATAATAAATTATAGCTTTCTTGACGATGTTCCACTTAAATTTTGTAGCCATTGACACGAAATGTAATATATCTCTATTGTTGATTGACTGGTGACACTTTTGCTATTATGGATATTGTATTAACTCCTTAACTATCATCTCCAAGTGGCGAGTTTTAATAAAGGTTAATATCATAAAAAATTTCAAAGTGGTACACGTGTGATAAATTTATCCCAAATTATTTTTTTTACCACGAAAAATCTCAAAACTAGTATACCATTGACAAATTTACCCCAATTTGATCACCAAAAAACTTTAAATTAGTACACTTGTGGTAAATTTACCACAAACTAGTATACTTATGATAACTTTATCTTTCGTTAGTATTTGTTAGATTTTTAACGTCAAATTACTAAGTTAGATGATAGGTGGCAGTTGACAAGTACATCCATTTAGGTTTTTACCCTTTATTTATCACATGTGTATCAATTTGGAGTTTTTTTTTTATGATATTAATAGTTTAACGAAAACTAATGGATAATAAATTTATCATAAGTGTATTAGTTTGAGATAAATTTATCATAAGTGTATCAATTTAGGATTTTTGATGGTAAAAAATAATTTGGGATAAATTTATTACAAGTGTACCAATTTGAGATTTTTTATAGTCAAAAAATAGTTTAAGATAAATTGTCAGACATATATAGTTTGGGATTTTTGTGGTAAAAAAAATAATTTAGGGATAAATTTATCACAAGCGTATCTGTTTGGAGCTTTTCATCGTATTAACTCTTTAATAATGCGAGATGAGATTTTTGGGAAAACAGTAATGGACGGAGGCGCTCCTATGGATAATTTAATAGTGAAAAAGACAAAAAAAAAAAAAAACACCAACACATCGACTCATAAGGGATTTCCTTTCAATATACACAAAAGTCACCTGAAGTGAAAGCCTCAAGAAATTGGTTTACATGTGTTCACCAGCCCGCGCACGCAAAATCTTCGTCTCGTACAGCATGGCAAAGTGAGAGCTTAAAAAAATTTGACTAATATGTGCCACGTGGCAATCATGATAAGTCCACGTGGCCACCACCAATCACAGTGGCCAGAATACATGTAGAAATGATGTGAAGACAGAAAAAAAAAACATTATGCTAACTAATTATCAATCCATTTATCATAAGTAACGAGCTAAGCAACCAAATTTAAGCAAATCGATTTATGTTGAGTTCTAAGGTGCCGTTTGTTTTACGAAAAATAAATGATTCGGAAAATAGATTCCTACAAAAAAAAAAAAAATTGTGTCTTCCGCTCGATATGATTAGCCAATGATTTTTTTTTTCAGTATTGAAAATAATTTATGTCTAAATATTTTAGTATATGATAATTTATTTCATCTATTCATTTTTGTAATCACAGTAGCGGTCACTTTTACAAAATATTCTCCAAATAATTAAATTTGCTCGAGACAAACACATCGTAAGAGGCAACAACGCTGGTGTTAGGATTTCGACAAGCAACCAAACTTAAGTAAACTAAATTTATACAATGAGAAAGCATTGTGAGCAAGATCTTGACAAAAATTACTTAACTGAAAATTTAAGCAAATGAAACTTCACTGCCGCTTCAATAATTGATGAATCCCAAACTGAAAAACAAGTATCTCAAATTACGTAACATATGTAACGAATCAAAAAGTAGCTATCGTAAATTCAGTTACTATTCATATAAGTCCCAATGGGGAAAAAAAAAAAACAGCCAAGCTACTATTCAAGCAGTTGCAACTCAATGGTGACTCCACTAGGAAAGAGCCGCTTCTTTCTTGCTCTGGTTCATCGTTTAGGGATAACGAGTGGGGGTAAATAAGCCCTTTTCGAGATAGGGGTTTTGCTATGGAGCGCCTTGTATAGGATTCCAAACCTATCCTAAGTGGAAACATGCAAGCTTGAAAATGTTTCATTTAAAACCTTCTATTGACGAAGAAATTAATTCCTTCAATCCTTTCATCGAGCCCCTACGAGGCGTGATAAGTCATCCTATTTCAAATATCAATTAGAGAGAGGCGAAATTCATTTCCAGCGAATTATAACAGTTAGTAAGTTCATGTGATATCGTGTGATGGGACCACTATATTCAATACAGATAAGCTTTGATGAAAGATGTAAATCGGCTAAAAAAAAAAAAAAGTTAAGAATATACGCAACGAATGAAATGGTTATAGCAGTTAGGCATATGCACTTTTCTCGTCACCATAGGAAGGAAATTCCGTGGGGGGTGGGGTTGTTTGAAGGACAGATTCCCACCCACAGAAGATTCAATGTGTACAATCAAAAGAACAAACGTTCAACTCGTATGGTGGGTCATTTTGATAAGGTATTTTCGGGTGCACGTGCTGCAAAAAACTTGACACGTGGCAGGCACGAGCGTCAGTTCATCCGCCGCCCCGATCCAGAGCTGATCTCTCGATGTATGTGCGTACGAAGAGCATCGACAATTGGATTTTTTTTTTTAAAAAAAGGGAGAAATCTTCTTTTGATGGTCCAAAAGGGTGCTCCGACCTTCTTGGTTGTCCATCTTGCATTGGCCTCCTGCCTTGGCTTCTTGCTACAGTCCTTGTTTGTGTCCTTTTCGCGGTCCACTCGTGGACGGATTCTGATGCGATTGAACTCGATTTCCGAATGTCCCTTTTTCGCGCATTCCCGCGGACGGGGACTCGAGAATCCAATCAGTACGAGAAGCCACAACATCTGCCCAAAAAGAGCAAACGAATCCCACGTGTGTTAAAAGTTGCGTACGATGCTCATTTCAGTATTAATTTTTTTTTCGGATCATTTTAATATCAAATATTTAGAAGATGACCTCTTAAACGCTAATTTCGATATGTTTGACCCGAAATAGGACGTGATATTTTCTTACTGTTTGATGCTAATGTGACCCGTCAGAAATCTAGTTAGCAATTAAAATAAAAGCTAAAAAAATTTGAAAGAAAAAATAAAAATATGAAAATATAAAATTAATTAGATTAAAACATAAAAAAAGATAAAAATTCCAAAAAAGGACATGTGTACTGGAGATCCTAAAACTTGCTATGAAAATACCATTTAGTCCTAAAATTTATATAAAAAAAAAGCATCGAAGTACTAAAATTTGTCAAATTAATATAATCGCGCCATTCCTTTAACTCCGTCAATTTGGACGAATGAGAAATACTTACGATTTTTAATATTGCGGTGATCACGTGGCTAAGAAAATATCATTTCTGCTCAAATTCGATTTTTAGTACAAATTTTTTTAAAAAATAAATTACAAAATTTGCTCCAAATAATAATAATAATAATAATAATAATAATAATAATAATAATAATAATAATAGATTACATTGGAAATCAGGCGGCGTTGACCCTCACTGGCCATGCCACACCATCACCGGATATTGCAGGGATGGTGGGGCGGTGGCGAGGGTGAAGGCTATGCAAGCCCGGCCACCTAGTTCTCCAACCCCTGCATTTTTTTTAATTTAAAATTTTGCTGTTAAATGTTTAAGCTTATTTTAAATTTATTTTAAATAAGATTTGTATTTTAAAAATTAGTATTTAGGTTATTTTTAAATCAAATTTAATTTTTTTTAATTTTTTAAAGTGTGGAAGTCCACGTGGATTTCTTTTTAAAAAAATGCCCATTCTATATTAAAATTTAATTATTAATGCTACATGTTAATTTTGGCCAGAATGTTTGTTGGATGCACTTAAGTGATTGTTTTTTTTTTCTCTAATTTGACACTTAAGTGATCCAATGAAAAATTTTGACACTAAAATGAGTGCTGTACATAGTTTTGGCACTTCTGGTGTTCTTCTCCCGCCAAAAAACCTAACCCTTGAAAACCCAAACTTTTATTCTATCGGTGTAAAATGCAACAATAGGAACGACACTTTTTATTGGAGTGTGACTCATACTTCTTATCAATAAGAAAGCATGAAGGCATCGCCGTGGGATTTCGGAGAGGCTACCCCGGTGGATGTCTTAGGGGGCACCCTCAGACTGCCTGAGGGCATTTATAATTTTGGTCGATATTTTATTGGTAATTTGAGTTTGAGTTCATGAATAGCTACTTAGTGGCTTATATTTAATTTCTTTCTCCTTTTACCAGGAGTTGTAACAAAGAGGTGAGATATGCTAATTATAACAGATATAGCCCTAGTTTAAGGGTGAATCGGATGAATCTTGAGTCATGATTTCTCTTTCTTGTATTTACTCTTTATTTCGTTATATTTGTGCTCGTAATCTTAACGCTTGTATCTTATTTCTGGAAAACGCTGTTTCTTTTATTTCAAATTGGGGCCAATGTGCACACAATTGAATGGAGATCCTTGGCTTTGATCCATAGTGTCTTCTTCCTCAACCACCGTCGCAAGCTCTCAATCCCGGTTGCACTCAATCAACAACTGGAATGGCACCATAAGTTGTCGTTGCGGACCGAATCGACATTGATGACTACTACTTGGGAATGGCGCCATAGAATGCCTGCCCCCTCGTCGAAATAGCATCTCTTTGCCAAAAATAGTCCATTAGTAATGCTTGTGCATTACATATGAGAATGCTATTAAAAAGCGAAACACTTGCACACAATCCATCTATTGCGATAAAACTCTTCTTGACTGGCTGATCAGAAGGGACGGTTGTAGCACTTACCTTCTCTGGGATGGAAAGAGTTCTCTAACTTGCAAAGCTCGTCACGTTGAACAAGAAATGGAAATAATTATTATAAGCCAATATCTCTTGAAACATTAGATTTGTGGATTTTGATAATATGCATTGAATGGAAAATTACCAAGAAAGTCCTAAACCAATTACACATATGCTAATTCAGTCCCAAACTATTTGATTTGGCCAATTAATCTTAAATCTTTTGACAATTTACCAATGAAGCACATCTGGCCAATTTTGGTAGAAAATGCTAATATGTATTATTTTGGGAAGTTTTTAAAAAGAATTCTGAATTTTTTTTATTTTCCTTATTTTTTTTATTCCTTTCTTGGTTTTCTTTGATTATTTGGTTATCTTCAAAATATTGTGAGGAATTTGTCCAATAATCTCTCCTTTTTTTTTTGGCGATGTCAACACAATCTAAATATGCAGATATGTAATAAGGCTTTTAAAGATATAGAATTTTGTGTGCATCAAAATAAAATATATTTGCTGATCTTGCCAAAAATAGGAATTCATATTGGGGTATAGTAAACACATAATGCAATCTCCAAATTATAAGATATTTATTGTATATAAACAGGAGATAGCACACAAATTATTTAGTTACAAGAGTTTTAATATGAATTAATTTTCACCACGCATCTAAATAAATAATCATGGAAATATACCTAGTAAGACCTATGCTTATTTACATTTTCTTTCCCTTTTTGTTATATTAAAAAAAGTCCTTCATAATATATTAGGCATGAAAAACAATGTAAAAAAAATAATGCACTCGACATGTTAGGTGAACAGCAAAGACGTGCAATATAGCTGAAGTTTTGTAGAATTAAACCACTATCAGCATTAGCAAATATATATCAAAGAACACATGCACTAACCATTCTAACTAACGTTTTTACTGTAGCGTGAAGCAAGCGATTGAATAATAAAATAGGCAGAATGAGAAAATAAATCAAAACACCCGATTTACATGATTCGGTCATATAGACCTATGTCCACGGGAGAGTAGCAATGAATTCTACTATAGATTCAAGTGATACAATAGATATTACAAACCACACTCGAGTCACTCAAACACTCTTAATGTTTCCCACTATTGAGAATATCACCAATGCGGTGATTGTTGAAAAATCCTCAATCTTATTTTGATGATAACAAAGACAATCAAAGGCTGCTAATGTGTGTGTTGTTTGAGTTATACTAGGTTATATATGCATAAGCCGAATACATATGATGTTATAAGAGTACCAGATGTTTGGAGTGCTCTGCCAATCTTTAGGGTTGATAGCCAATCTATGAGGTGAACAAGATATTGTGCATTGAAGATGTCTACAAGATGAAAAGATCTTCATAAGGTGAACATTTGGAAGGACCTCTATTGAGAGTGAACAAGTCGAGAAGAACAGGGATGTTCATGATGGCTTAGAGGTATATAGATCGAGTGAACAATGGATGGACCTTGGTGATGGTGAATAGGCCTAGAATGAGAATATTCGGTAAACCTTGGAAGGACCATGAGATGAATAATTTGGTGGAGTCAAAATTTTCAATATGCTTAGAAGGACCAGAAGAAAGATTGGGTCACTGAATTGTTATCAGAGCAATAGTCTTTGGTAAAGAGTAGCTATCTTATAAAGATCGGATGGAAGACTATCACTATATTGATGATCCTTGGAATTCAGTGAAGATGAGGAACTAGCTAGGATTTTGATATCCTTTGAGATCTTTGGAACCTCACTCGGTCAAATTAGCGAAGAGTAGGAATTAGTGGAGATGTTGATGTCCTTGGAAGTCTTTGTATGCTGAAGAAGCCAAGAAGATCATTCGATAATATATTACTAGTCATTTCTACATTTTTTTTTCTATAAAACAGCAGCCAATGGACCCAAAGATAAAGTGTGTCGATGTTTATGTCGATATTGGGTTTTGGTGTTATTTGAACAGCATACATGTGCGGATGTTTCATTGGAAAGACTATAGCCATTGGTGGGTGAAAGATCCACAGCACAAGATCATGAAGTCCATCGGGGAACAAGGGCAAAACGTCTGATAGCTTTTCAGAATAGTGTTAGAGTAGAAACAGTTTTAGAACAGTGTCAAAAACAGCAGTTGCAGCAGTTCTAATGGGTATTTAATGGCTAGTTTCTCTTATGCAACATATCTAATGAATATATTGGAGTTGGCTATATAATGGAAAACCATCTAGGCCAAAATATTAGAGAGACCACAATGTATAATGATAATATTTGCTATGCGCTTCTTTTCTTTCGTTGATTCTTTGTTTTCTCGAAAGATCTTCTTTATTGTGTTCTCTGAAATGGAGCATCCATTCATGTATACATGCATCCTGCATCAAAATCTCCTATAGGTTAGTTTGGCCAGATGATTTAGCATGGTGAAATGACTACATTAAGTATGCCAAAACAAGTGTTTAGTATGAAAGATGAAGCCATCTAAACACATTCCTATACACTTCAAGATTGAGTGAAGCAAGAACAAGATTCATGTCTTAGGGCAAAACATTCATTCGAGATATGTACACGGGTCAAAGTGATGAAATCCATTTCCTTCTTTTCCGTACACACAACATATCCCTTGCTAGCCCCTTTGAGCTTGAGTAAGGAGGAGTTCAAAATACCCCTATCAAGAACCACCCTACACCGAGGTAGATATAGGAGATTGTCATTAAAAATTAGATGGAGAAAAAGGTAAGAAAGATTTAATTGCCTTCACTTGCGTTAACCTTTGTATGGTAGCTTCAGGTGAATCTTCATGGAAGCTTGAAGCATCCCAAAAATGAAGAAAAGCATTTATTTCTTCCACCCCAAACATTGAGATGCTTTGTTAGCCAAGTTGAGCCTAAACTCATTCATTTCTAATACCTGAGCGGTGATCATCTCCCCATGCTGGGGCAAACTGTGTGATTTATTGAGAAATTGATCAATGTGAAATTTCTTGAGAGTCTAGAGAGCTCATGAACTTAGCAAAGAAGAGAGAGAAGAAGAGAGAGAGAGAGAGAGAGAGAGAGAGAGAGAATAGAGGGCTATAAAAAGCAAAGTGCTTGGTCAAAGTAAGGCCAAAGCCTAGAGAAGAGAAAGCCAAATGTAGAAAAACATTAAGCTTACCTCAAACAGAAACAAATGTAGAAAATAGAGTAAAACTCATTTTTTTGCCCAAAGAAGTGGACAGTCGATGGACTCTCAAGATATGTTGTGACCCCTAGATGTCAAATACTCTCCCCAAATGGATCGAGAGTGGTAAAGATATTAAGATAGTCAGCAGCTCTTGAACCCCTAAAAGAGAGAAATTCAGAACCTTATAAGCCTTCCCAAGCTAACATGACAACCCATTCGAAGACTTTTTCAATTGGGATGTTTTGAATTGACATGAAGACTTTATAAAGAAGCTGCCACTCGAAGAAGTGGAGCCAATCATTTCTTGTCTTATCTTCCAGGTTCTTGATTTGTATACTCATCGAAGATTATGATTGCAATATTTCTCGAATCTAGCCTCAAAGCAGAAAAACCATATGGGTAAGCCCTTGACCAAACTGACCTTATGGTCCCTAAAAGTCCTTTCAGATTGACCAAGAATGTACACATTGCGAATATGTCAGACACGTTAGACATGAAGAGAGTGTGGGTTATCGAGAGTTTTATCCAAATCTCTAAATGAGTGATTAGGATCAAATGATATCTCCAAGTGAGAGTATGCGAGGACTCCTTTCAAAATGATGAACTTAGCTTGGTATGCTCAATTAACCCTTTTCATGATGCGAAAGAATCATTTTTTGTTGAAACGAAATTTCATCTTTTCAAAACCTTTCATGGTTTGAATACCACGAATCGAGTTCTCCTTTAACATCTTTTCATGGTTAAGCACCATGAATCGAGTCTTTGTATCCACATCCCATTTCATAATTCAAGATGTCTGCCATGAATTAGAGTCTTTGCATTAAAATCTTTTCATGAATCAAATTTTTTCCATGGAATCGAATTTTCCATGTGAATTCGAGTAAGCTTTATCTGATCATTTATTCAAGATTTTCTTCCCATTGGCATTAGTATTTGTTTGAGCTAACCTTGTTTGGGTAGGTAAGGCAAGCTTTAGTATCCTTAAGCCATTTGCACGGTAAGCTTCCTCCTTTTCACACGATGAAAATCGTTTTCCTTGAAGTGGAGTTTCCTCTTTTCAGTTGCATTTTCACTAACACATAGTGCTGTGAAATATGTCTTCTCAAATCACCTTTTTACTAGCATGCAGTGCCGTGAACTGTGCCTTTTCAGTTGCCTTTTCACAAGCACGCAGTGCCGTGGACTGTGTCTTTTCAAATAGCCTTTTATCTATCATGCAATGCCATGATTTGTGTTTTTTTAAATCTCCTTTTCACCAGCACGCAGTTCCGTGATCTGTGTCTTTTTAAACATCCTTCTCACTAACGTGCAGTGTTGTGATCTGTGTCTTTCAAATAGCCTTTCACCAGCACACAGTCCTATGAACTATGTCTCTTCAATCGTTGTTCTCTTAGAGCTGAGCTCGTGTGTTTACACATTTGTCCCAGAGGCTTTTATTGTTTGTTTGAGCTAACCTTGCTGAGTAGATACGGAGAGGTGTGGAGCCCCAAAACCAGTCCCTCGAGCAAGTCCCCTCAAGTCTGGTGAGCCTTAAAGCCCAGAGTAAATGCATCGTTAGGTTAAGGCCAAGCCCGTATGTTTATACGGTTGTGCGATTTTCTTTGCGAGCTAAGCCCCCGTGTTTACACGTCATCCCAAAGGCATTATTTATTTGAGCTAACCTTGCCAAAAAATGTACAAAGAGGCATGGAGCCCTAGAATTGATTCCTTGAGCAGGCCCTCTCGAGTTTGATATCGATGGATGTGCCGAAATGCAACATTGGAACCCGTTAAAGATCACTCTTAAAAATGTGATCCATGAACCGAGCTGAGAATTTCAGCTCTTGAGTTGCATCTTCCTAGTGCAATCAGGTTAGTTTGCTGATGCAATTAGGTGTCTTCTCGTATTGGAATGGAACCTCTTCGAGCTTCCCTCCAAGAGAGCATGTGTTGACACCTAATTTTGCCGGTCTCATATTTTATTCGTAAAATAAAATATGCCTAAATTAGTTAAATATGCATAATTTCTTGTTTATTGCAAAATTAAAAAAAATAAAAAAAAGCAAGAAAATTGATTGGATGGAAATCGCAAAAAAAAAAAATAAAATAATAGTATTAATAAAAAGAAAGGAATAAAAAAGAAAAAAAAATGAAGGAAAATTGGGCTGCCGGCCTTGGCGATGCTAAGCCTGCTCCCCCTCCCAGCCCATTCTTCCTTTTCTTTTTCTTCTCAGGCTCGCGTCACAAGGCCCATCCTCCCCCTTGTTTTTCTTTTCCTTTCCTAGGCCCACTCTCCCTTTCCTTCTTTTTCTCGGGCTCGCGTCGCCGAGCCCATCCCCCCTCCCTTCCTTTCTTTTTCTTTCCTCTGCCCACTCCCTCATCCCTAGCAGAAAGAACGCCCATTTGTGGCCGCTAAAGGAAACTTAGGGAGGAGTTTTTAAAGTACAAGGGTGGATGTTACGTTGAACAGGGAAAAAAGTACAAGGATTAGACATGGAGTGGTTGAAAGAATGAAAGGGAAACATGGAAAAGGGGGAGCTAAAAGGAGAGGGTAGCAGAAGGTTTGAAGCAGAGCAACAAAAAAAAAAGGGAGAGCAAAAGAGGGCAAAAAAGGGATTTTTTGAAGGAGAAGGGGAAGAGATCGAGAGAGCACCAACACCCCCGCACCACCGTGACCACACCCTCATCCGAGAGTAGGTAAGTGCTTACATCCTTCTTTTTTCTTTCCACATTGCTTTCATATAGACTAGCCCGTTTCTCGCGCTGTTTTTCCTCATGTTTGCTTGCTCTGTCCTTTAGTTCTATCGTGTTTAGCTTGATAAGTCTTCAGGGTTGTTCACGGTTGGAAGTTGAGTGATGTGAATGAGCGCTCATCCGTGAGTTTTTTAGCTGGTCTCGTCGGAGAGAGTGCGTCGAGCTGGGTCGTCTCGTTGAGGGCATTAGTGAAGATTACGGGGGCATTTTCCGGTGAGCCTGGAAAGGAAGTTCTAAAAAGGAATAAAAAATTAAAAAATAAAATGTATAATAATAATAATAATAAAATTCGGGGCCTTTTTGTTTCGTTTGGGCCCTGGGTTATTGTTAGAAGAAGGCTGGCCGTGTGGGTTGTTTTGGGGGATCTTGGCCGTGTTTTCTTTTCTGTTGCAAACATAAGCTGGCCGAATGGGCTGCTGTTCGTGTGGGCCTGTTTTAAAGGAAAGTTGACTATTGCACGTGTGGGCCTGTTCTGTTGCAGACATCACTAATCGTTTTTCAAAAAAAAATTAACACTTAAGTAATCATTTTTCAAAAAATTAGTATTTAAGTGATCTTTTTGAAAGTTTTTGTACTGAAGTGATCATTATTAAAAAAAATTGGCAGTTAAGTGATCATTTTGAAAGTTTTGGCACTAAAGTGAACGCCGTACACAAGTTTTGTCACTAGTAGTGTATCGTACCCGATGTTATTCAGATGAAGAGGAATATTGCTTCTGAAATGTTCAACTTTTACATTGGAAAGAATGCTTATGTGAAATACCAACAAGGACTTTTTCAAGCTCATATTTACCTTTATTATTCTTAAGATTTGTTGTTTATGAAGATTACTGTTCAGGTACTGCAGCATTTTCTTTCCAGATTCTAAATACCCACGATTGGTAAGTTTCCATTTGAGCTGTATGGAAGTCTATAATTTTTTTTTAACATGATTACTCTGCATACAGTTTGGCAGATTATCTTTAATTGGAAATTACCTTCCATGGGATAAGAAAACTTCCATGTTTGAAGAACTTTGCTCATGGAAACTGAAGATTTAGTCATATGGATAACTGAATTTGAAGGGTTCAGACTCTACTCCAACGGCTGCCATATTTCTTGAAACACACCATCTTCTAATCAATATTGATGGCATCCAATCATCAATTGAAGATAGATCATTCGTTGGGCCTTTGCAACGACTAGTTCAAGGTTGAAAGAGTATAAAAGGGATCCATGGTGATTGTTGCAAGTAGTGATCAGAGCTTAAAAATTCCAAGGGCTTGAATTTTTTTTTCAAATACACATACTTGTCCTTAATAGTGAAAATATTCTTTGAGAGGTTCTGTAAAAGAGAAAGAGTGTGCTATCTCTTGTAACTTTTTAACGTTTCATCTAGTAAAATCCAGCCAGTCGACTGTCATCGTAGGAGAGTGGACGTAGGCTTATCTAAGCTAAACCACTATAAATTTTGTGTGCAATCTTCTTTACTTCTGCTTTTACACTTTATTAATATTCCGTTAATTCTGCTTAAATTTCTTAATTTATTCAGAATCACCTATTCACTATCCCTCTGGGTGATTATTGCTAGACACGATAATTGGTATTAAAGCAGGTTGCTCACTCTTTTGAAGTATTTTACTTCTAAGCTAATGATCTATCATGTCTAGCAATAATTCTTCAGGATCAGGTAATTCCCTATTCAACAACAAATCTCCATACTTTGACGGAAAAGATTACAAAATGTAGGGCAACAAAATGAAGTGGCTCTTCAAGGCATCAAATAATCCAATATGGGATATTGTACAAAATGGAGCAGTTTCACTACGACAACAACTCCTTCCATAGGAAAGGAGGGGAATAACAATATTGCTATTGCAACTCTTTCAAATGTTGAAAAAGTGAAAAGAGAAGGATTTGATTCTAAAGCTGTTAAGTCATTATTTTGTGCTTTATCTACTCCTCCATACAATCATGTTATAGAAGAGGAATCCTCAAAAGCTATATGGGATAGACTTCATATCACATACCAGGGAATTGATAGAGTGAAAGAAATAAATCTTAGCATTCTTCTTAGCGATTAGAGGCTTTCAAGATGAAACCAAGTGAAACAATTGCTGATATGACCGATAGATTTCAAATACTTGTCAGTGGTCTTGCTCAACGAGGTGCTTCTATTGCCAGACCTATGCAGGTCCACCAAACTCTTCGAGGACTAACAGATGACTGGAATTACATCAAGTTATCTATTAAAAAATGCCAAACAATTAGACTTTTATCCATTGATGAGCTTGTTGGAACTCTGCAATCGTGTGAATAGAGCATGTCAACAAAATGAAAGACAAGAAAGGTAAGAAATCTATTGCTTTAAAATCAAACATTGATTATGAGTTGCTAGATTGTGAAGATGAAGATGAAGACGATGAAGAACTAGCATTGATTGTGAAGAAGTTCAGAAGAAGGCACAAAAGGGTAGAAAATTCAAAGGCAAGAAATCTTTCAAAAAGAATGATCAGAAATAGTCAGCAGTGGCAAATAATAAAGCAAGGATGTTTGTACGCTTTCACTGTAAAAAGGTTGGGCATATCAAGCCAAAATGTCCACTTTTGAGGAAGGAAAAATTCAAATGAAAAGTACAAGAAGGGTTTGAAAGCTGAAACCTTGAGTGACTCTGAAAATAGTGATGAAGACTATGCAAACATATGTCTGATAGCAAAGTCAAATTTTGATTCTGATTCAGATATTGAGGTATGTCCTTCTGAAATTCCAGATGAAGTTTTTGAATATATTGATGAACTGTGTATAAACTACAATGAAGCTCTAAAAAGGTATCCTAATTGAAAAAAGAAGTTTCTTTGTTAAAACAATAGACATTTCTAAAAAAGACAAGACCGAGTTTTTACGAAGAGAATTTCATCAAATCAAAGAAAATTGAGATCTGATTTTGAAATAAAATGATTATTTGAAAACTGAGATTGAGAATATTTCAAAAGATTTCTCGAAGTTCGAAAACTTTAGAAAATATTATTTCCAAACAAATGCCTTACAATGACAAATCTGGTCTTGTCTCAAAAAGAAAAGCAATCTCAAAAATAAATTTTTGAAACCAATGACAGGATCATGTAGAAAGCTTATAGGTTTACATATCCACATAATTTTCAGAAGCAGTTCATAAGACCTGCTAGCTGTATGTACTATCCAAACTACTACAGTTCAAATCATTTTAGATCAAATTGTTAGTAAGTTTGGAGACCTATCAATAGAGGTATCATGAATGTGACTAACTCAAAAGGACTCAAAAAGATATAGGTACCAAAGAAACAGTGAGTTATTTTCACCTTGCAGGTACCAAGGAGAAGAAAGAACAAATGGTTTCTTGATAGTGGTTGTTCAAGTTACATGAGCGGTGATCTAAAAAGATTCACACAATTGACAGAATTCAATAGTAGAAGTGCATCTTTTGGAGGAAACAATAAAGGAAAAATATTGATAAGGAATTGTGAAGATCGAAAACCTTACTATCATGATGTTTCCTTAGTCAAATGACTAAATTACAATATTATCTATGTAAGTCAAATATATGATTCTAGATATCAAATATGCTTTCAAGATACAAAATGTTATGGTATTAGCAAAGGCAAGAAAAAAAGCTTCATTGATCATCATCAGGAAATATCGACCTTATGGATATTGATTCTGAAGATGTCAAGTGCCTTATATCAGTTAAGGATGAGTATAAATTGTGGCACAGAAAGCTGGGACACGTTAGCATCAAGCACATCACAAACTATCATCCAATAAACTAGTTTAAGGCTTATCACAACAAAAATTTGAAAATACAAACTCTGTTCAGCATGCACTATTGGAAAATAGGTAAGAAGTTCTTTTAAGTCAATAAATCATATTTTCACTAAACTTGCACTGCAGCTTTTGTATATGGACATCTTTGGACCAAATAGAACCATAAGTCTAGGAGGTACGAGATATTATCTTGTTGTCATTGATAATTACTCAAGATTTATATGTGTTTCATTTCTTACTCACAAAAACGAAGCCTTCTCTTTTTTTTTTTATATTATCAAATTTGCCAAAAAGGTTTAGAATGAGAAATGTTACACTATGCATAAAAACTGACTATGGGAGAGAAATCAAAAATCAAAACCTTTGTGATTTTTGTGATGATCTTGGTATTCAAAATAATTTTTCCTCTCGCTACATACCTCAACAAAATGGAGTAGCCAAAAGGAAAAATCGATCTTTATAAGAATTGGCAAGAACTCTTCACTAAAAGCAAATTAGCTTCGCACTTTTGGGCAAAAAGGGTATCAACAACTTGTTATATTTTAAACCATAGTTCTTTGAGATCAATTCTTGAGAAAATCCTGTATGAGCTTTATAAATAAAGAAAACCAGATCTTGCATACTTTTATGTGTTTGGTTGCAAATGTTTCATTATGAAAAATGCTAATGATCATGTTAGTAAGTTTGATGATAAGTCAGATGAAGGAATATTTTTAGGGTACTCAACAACAAGCAAGCATATCATGTTTTCAACAAAAACTCATGAGTTGTTGAAGAAACCATGAACATCAAGTTCAATGAAAATATTCAGAAGCAGGATGTTCAATCTGAATATATTCAAGCATTCACATTTCCTCAAAGTTCAGAACAAGTTGAAAACTCTGAAGTGGTTAGTGACTTTAAAAAGAATCATGCTTCTAAAGAAATTCAACATCAAGAAGATGACCAACAAAAACCTTATGAACAAAAGGAAAAGCAATCATGTTCTCAAAATTCAGAAGAAGTTCAAGACAAGAGATTCAATAAGAATTGGAAACACAAATCCAGTCATCCCACAAAACTCCTAATGAGAAGCCTAGATGATGGAATCAAAATTAGATCAAAGTTTAAACAAGTAATGAGTAGCATACCAATTTTTTCTGAAATAAAGCCTAAGGGAATTGAAGAAGCTCTAGCAGATGAAAGTTGGTTAATGCAATGCAAGAAGAACTTCATCAATTCAAGATCAATAATGTTTGGAAACTTGTTTAGAGACCTAAAAATCGCCCTTTGATAGGAACAAAATGGGTATTCAAAAACAACCTTAATGACAAAGGGAAGGTGGTAAGAGACAAAGTAAGATTGGTAGTAAAAGATTATTTTCAAGAAGAAGGAATTGACTATGATGAAATTTATGCTGTAGTTGCCAAGTCAAAAGCCATAGGGCTACTTCTTACTTATGCTTTTTACAATGATTTTAAGCTCTTTCAGATGGATATGAAAAGTGCATTTCCAAATAGCTATATCAAAGAAGAAGTATACGTTGAACAATCGCCTAGCTTTGAAGATCCAGGGGAAAAAGATTTAGTATTTACCTTGAACAAGGCCTTATACGGATTAAAGCAAGCACCGCATTATTGGTATGAAAGGTTGAATAGCTTTCTAACTAAAAATAAATTTGTTCAAGATTATAATGATACCACACTTTTTATTCAGAAGCAAGGCAAAGATATTTTTCTTGTTTAGATTTACGTTGATGATATTATTTTTAGCTCTTCTAATGAACAGTTATGCAAGAACTTCTCCAAAGAAATGCAGGATGGGTTCGAGATGAGCAGGATGGGAGAATTGACATTCTTTCTTGGACTTCAGATTTAACAAACCAAAAGGAAATCTTTATTCATCAGGAGAAATATGTTCTTGAGATTGTCAAGAAATTTGGTCTAAAGAATTGCAAGAAGACAAACTCCTATGTCACATTCATTAAAACTTAACAAAGATGCACAATGAAAAGAAGTTGATTAGAAGTTATATCACAGTATGATTGGTGGTTCGTTGCTATATCTCAAAAGTTTGAGATCAAATATACTCTACAGTGTCTGCTTATGTGTGAGATTCTAGTCCAACCTAAGAGAATCTCATCTATCTGCTATTAAAAAAATAATCAAATATATTGGAACTTATCCAAAGTGTGGACTATGGTAGTCCACAGATTTTGATTTCATTTTGAAAGGATATTCAGATGCAGATCTTGCTATTTGCAAAATTGATAGAAAGAGCACTTCTGGAACATGTCAACTCATGGAAAAATATGCCAACTGTTCTTTCCAAAGCAAAAGTAGAATATGTTTCTCTTGGAAGTTGTCGTGCTCAGATTTTATTGCTAAAATAACAACTAAGAAATTATAGAGTTGAAGATTTGAATGTGGAGATCAAATGTGACAATACAAGTGCCATAAACTTGATTAAGAATCCTATTTTTCATTCAAGGGTGAAACATATCAAGATCAAATATCATTTCAACCGCGACCATGTTTAGAATGGTGATGTTAATATCCAATAAGTTGATACCAAAAATTAACTTGCTGATATTTTCACAAAACCTCTTGATAAAGAATCATTTAATTACATTCGTAATGAATTATTAATTATTGATCCATTATTCTAAGTGTCTTCAGAAGTAGAGTGTATAGGAACTATTCCGATGCTAAATCACGGGAAATTTGTTTAGAGGCACACGTTAGTTTTTCACGATATTTGAAAATCATGTCCATGCAAGGATTTAAGATAAGTTCTTCATATCAAATATTTATTTTGATAATTGATCAGTAGAATGTATTATTTTTGGGATAATCTCTTTGGATTTTATTTCAAATTGATTTCATTTCCAAAAATAACCAATTGACAATTTATTTTCAAATATTTTCAAACTTTCCAGAACATGAACCATCACCTTTGACAATAACCCATTTATGCTCTCAATTGTACCCGCTCTGTCAATCACGCTTCAAAACCCTTAAAAAACTTTAGAGACAAACATACTCCCTTATCGTTTCTTCTCCTTTATCCAATTTTGCAAATTTCTTTGTCTTTTCGTCGTAAAATCCTACCTATTTTTCACCAATGGCTCTGAAGTCTGTTTCTCACTCGAAGAAAACCACAAGTGAGGGTGGGCATGTGCCAAGGAAATCATCTTGCTTGGTAAAGAAGTAGGCTAAGTTTCAAGACAACACTACTCAGTCGAGATTTCGGCCTCAGATAACTCTGATGAAAGAGGCTTCACTAGAACTGACTTAGATTTTACAATTTATACCACTAACGAAAAGTCGCAACTGCACTAGCGATTATCGGTCTAGGCCAGTCCTAACAAACTTCTCACTTCCGTTATGATTATTGGTCCAGGCCATTTTTCAATTGCTTCAATCTTTGACGGATCTATAGCGATTCCTTTTCCAGAAATTATGTGTCCAAGGAATGCTACTTGAACAAGCCAAAATTCACACTTACCGAACTTGGCGTAAAGCGAGTGCTCTCTTAAGGTCCGTAGAATAATACTCAAGTGCTGCTTATGGTCCTTAGAGCTCCTTGACTACAGCAGTATGTCATCGATGAACCCTATCACAAGCTGGTCTAAGAACTCCTTGAATATCCTATTCATCATATCCATGAAGGCGGCAGGGGCATTAGTTAATCTGAACGGCATGATCATAAATTCATAATGTCCATATCTCGTCCTGAATACCGTTTTCGGTATGTCCTCCTTTTTGATCCTCAACTAATGATAGCCTGTCCTTAGGTCTATCTTAGAGAACACAGATGCTCCTTGCAGTTGATCAAACAAATCATCTATTCTTGGTAACGGGTACTTATTCTTGACCGTCACCTGATTCAACTGCCTATAGTTAATGCATAGGCGTAGTGATCCATCTTTCTTCTTACAAACAATATTGGAGCACCCCAAGGCGAAGCACTTGGGCGGATAAATCCTTTATCCAGTAGCTCTTGTATTTGGACCTTTAATTCCTTCAACTCCGACAACGCCATCCTATAAGGTGCCTTAGATATTGGCTCTGTTCCAGGAGCTAATTCAATTGCAAACTCCACTTCCCTTTTAGCAGGCAGTCCTGGCTACTCTTGCAGGAAGATATTTGGAAAATCGCACACTACTGGCACGTCCTCAAGCCTTACTTCCTCAACTGACGAATCAGTCACAGATATTAGGTTCCCTTGGCATCCTTTGTCCGTCAACTTAGTCACTTCCAGCGACGATATCTAAGGAATAAAGGTTCCTCCTCGATTTCCCAAAATTCGAATCTAGTGTGACCCACTGGATTAAGTTGGATCACCCCGCTACCACAGTCAATTATGGCCCCATGTTTAACTAGACAGTCCATTTCTACTATCACATCAAAGTCAAACATGGGTAGGATAGCTAGATTAATTGATTCCTCTCTATTACCCAAAGCTATCCTACACTCTGACATCCTAAAGAAACAATTACTTTATACTTTAGGGGGGTGGCCACATGCAACAAAGCTTCTAATGGTTTCACATCAATACCAGCCAATGCAACGAATTGCTCAGACACAAACGAATGCGATTCTCCCGGATCAAATAAAGCATATGCAGCATAATCACACAAAGAAATGGTCTTTATTGAGCTAACGGTCGATTCAAGTTTCCTTGAGGAACAGCTATTGTTTGTGGTCTAGCTGATGGTCTTTACTGCAGAAACTGCGATCCATGGCTCTTCCTCAGACAGTGTCTCGCAATATGCCTCATTTGCCCACACTCGAAATATGCTCCTGTCTTCCTTGGGCACAAACCGTTCACATGTCTCTGTTCACAATCGCGACACCTTGCACTACCAAAGGGTGTTGATTTTTCCAAGGTTCTCCGAGCTGGAGGGACAAACCTTCTATTAGCCATCATTAGTCTCTTCCCGAAGCTCCTGTCATCTCGTCTGGGTATGAATCGTGACCCACATGCGGCGGCTCTTTCATTTATGTCTCTTTTGAACTCTTGAGCCCTTTCATACATCGCACCATAGTCCCTAAGTCCTGCTGTGATTAGTCGGCTGCGGAGTTCTGGCTTCATCCCTTCCTAGAATCTCCTTGCCTTATCCCAAGCGTCCTCTATTATCCTTGGAGTAAACTTAGACAGCCTTGCAAATTTCTACCTTGTATTATTCCATTGTTATCTGTCTTTGACGGAACCGCAGGAATTCCTCCATCTTTTTTTTTGCGTGGCTTTCGAAAAGTATTTTCCATTAAATGCTTCACAGAAGGCCATCCAGTTCGGTACCGTACCTTAAGGGAAGACATTTCCTCGGGTGGCCTTCCTCCAATCATCTACTGTACTTTGAAGCTGGTAGACTGCTAATGAAACCTTTTCTTCTCCAGTACATCCCAGTACTTCGAATGTTTTCTTCAGTTGCTCTGTCTAGAGGGAGACTGCTTCAGGTCCTCTCGTTCTATCAAACTTCGGTGGATGCAACTTCAGAAATTGCTCTACGAGGTGAGATGCATGTCGACCTCCATTTCCAGGAGCATTATCCCATTTGCTCCATTCACGGTAGCTAAAGCGGCCTCAGCAGCATGGGCCACAGTGGTAGCTCTTTTCTCAGCCTGCCTGCCCATCAAAGTACCAACTTCTGCTGGTACTCTCATGATATCTCCAATACTTGGGTTTTCTGCAGCTTGAGCTCCTGTAGCTCGAGCTCCTGCACCTGAAGCATATGCAGCTTGAGCTCCTAAGCTAGACAATCTTCACTTTCTTGGTCTACCCCTGTTGCTCATGTTCTCTAGTCTTACTCACCTAGACCTGCTATAATTCCATCAAGGAATTAAAACCTAAATCGCTATTCAGGGTCTAGTAGCACGCAACAAAATGCTAGGACATATAGTTACTAGCAACAGTCACAGAAAGGCACTAACACTACATTAAAGCTAGGGTTCGATCTCTTACCTTAGGTCCAGACATACCTGCAACTTAGCACTTAATAAACAATACATAGCATCTCAATTCTAGTAACCACATACGCCAATCAAGAACAGGTATACACGTCTAACCCTAGTCCATCTTTGGGGTCTTTCTCTATCCAACTACCTCACAAGTCATCATCTTTATCACTCCAAGTCTCGAGTAGTCTCTTATTGAGCTGATCTTGCTTTGATACCACTTCAAACGGGAAGTCACACCCCAAACCTGGCAGACGCGCAACATCCCACCTTTGGCCTATTTGAACATCGCCTGGCCAACACTAGTGACGATGCAAAACTAGTTGCAACTAAAAGACGGCTACTAGATTCGCAATAGTGAGAAGCGTACAATCCCAAACAAAAGCACATACAGGATATGGAGATAGAGAACATCGAATTTACATAGCATAACATATAACTGTAAAAGTTCTATAAAACCTGGAGGGAAAGGTTATCGTCTGAATCTCAAAAACATAAGTTGGCCAAGATAAAAAAGAACAGGCTAAACCAAAAAGCCACTAATCTCCATCTGTGCCTCATCGGGGAACTACTCATCCTCTGGGAAGGGTCACTCCTCCAGATTAGACTCCTCGGATATTGTGGATCTAGGCTCGCTATTCGCTTGCTCCACAAACATATCGTCTGCTCCCTTAATTTCCATCACTACATCCCCAACTGAGCCTAGCACCTCCACAGGCTCAGGTCTACGACTTCGCCACCAAAAGTAGTGGCATTCACTAGGCCTTGCCGGTCCCATCGAGAAGACTGGGACATCTAAACCCTACGAAGGACTTGCCACTCTTCCTGACCTCTCCGACTCATCTACCCCTCGTATCTATGAGGGATTAAAACGTCATATCCCTCATCGACCCATACTATATAGTTTATACTTCTCATATAAAATTCTGTCCACAACAAGATACGTAATTATCTCGGTCTCGATATCCTAAGGGATCCCGTGGCGGATTCGGGGAACATTCATATCTATGAATGAGGGTCTGAAAGGGCAATCAGCCATAAAAAGGTGAGTCGAAACTCAGCAAACACACGTCTAAGCCAATTTAGAAAGGCATACGTCTCATGCTAGAGGGTAAGCAATTACATGCATGTCATGACCTCAGATCATATAGATCCAAATGCAAATGCTCAATGATTCACTTGGGGTCCCTGGTAACTCACTAGCTCTTCCGGATTGAACCCACTGGTGGCTCAATAGCACTTCCGGTCTCGGCTACCTCATTTACATCTCAGGCCTGTGTCTCAACTCGTGTCTCATCACACCGAAGTGGCACCCTTGTCACTCCAGTTACCCCGTGTCGAGCACGTTTAGGCGCAAGTACAACGACCTTGGCTCAATTAGCACTACGTTCAACACCTCTTATCACCTCGCATTCCCAGTGGCCCCCTAGATATTGATGGGCTGTCCCGCACGATTCTACGCACTTTGCCAAATGCACATGTTCTCATGTCAGCATGTAGATCAACGATGAGCAAACACAGAGTTTTCAATTGACTTGACTTTTAATACTCATGCAAGTCAACTTTGCTACGTACATTCCCCAGGATTATTCACATGGGCACACAATTCACCGCAAAATACGTTTGAATATAATAACTAAGCATCGCATGTTGTAAAAACTCGTATTCCACGATTCGGTTTCCATTCTAAGTTGTCTAAGTTCAAGGGCTAGTAATTCGGCACACATGGCAATTTCTAGAGTCCGCAAAAGAGCTAATTTACCCTTATAGCTAGCAACAAGTAATCAACATTTGAAGTTCAAGAAATTAAATATTTTTATCATGAAATTTATTCTAGTTCTAGTCCCTAGTATGCCTGACATCTAACTCAATTTAGAAATACGCTCACCCAAAAATCGAGTTCGAGCTCGGGATGGGGAACAATAGTGACTCGATTGAACGGTGAACTTGGACGAGCGATGGGTGGCGAGGTAGCTTGGTCGAGCGACAACGAGCTCGAGCCAAAGCAACGATGAGCGCGGGGCAAAGCAACGATGAGCTTAGGCTAGAGGACGACAATTGAGCTTTGAGCAACCGAGAGAACAGAGACGCAACAACTACTTCAAGCAGTTTCAGCCGAGAGGAAGCCAATAAAGACACGGCAGCAAGGGCAGAAGTCGAAGGAGCAAGAAAGAGGAAGCAACAATGGACGTGTAGGTTGCTGCAACAGAAGGTTCTAGTGACTGAAGGTCAAGCGCCGAGAAACTGAAGGCAGCAGCAAATACGATCAAGCAAGCCGAGGGAAAGGGGGGGATGGGACAGCAACAGGTTAGCTAAGAAGCTTCAGCCAAGAAAGAGCAGATGAAGATGTAGCAGCCCAGCAACATGTGGCCAAGAGCAGCTTCAGCAGAGAAGACCAGAAGAAGACGCAACAGCATAGAATTTCCAGCAGATTCACACAGCAGCCGAGAGCAAGGAGATGCAGCAGCAACTGCAGAGGCTCACACACAAAAGCTGGAGCAGCAACTTCCAGCCGAGAGTTTAGAAGCAGAAACTGCAGCAAGTAGCCAAGAGGAGTTGCAGCAGAGTGCGCAGAAGGGCAGTAGAGAGCAGAGGATCCAGCCAAGAGGAAGAAGCACGAGCAGCAGCTACAGTGAGTCTCGGTCAAAGATAAACCAGGAAAAGAGAAGAAGAAGAAGGCGCAGCCAACTGCAAAACTGAAGGAAAAGAAGGAAGAAGAAGGAGGAGCAAGCTGCAGAAGATTTTCCTGCGTGAAACATGGAGTTGGGTGGCCTCTAATCATTAACTTTTTGTCTTACTTGCATGGGAATTTGGGGCTCAACAGAGGATAAGGAAAGGGAAGGAAAAGTAGGGGCACATGGGGTGGGTTCAGCTAAATTTTGGAAGTGGGTAATTAAGAGAGCACGCGGGTTATGGCCAGTAGAAAAGAAAGGAAGAAAGTGATCAAAGGCATGTGGAGTTAGTGGTGGAGGGAGCAGCCGAAAATTGGATGGGCAACGTGGAATGGTTGGCCGGCAAAAACGAGGGAGGAAAGACAAGAATAATAACTCAATAAAATCTGAATTTCTTGTCTTTTGTACATAATTTTGGGCAAGAATGAAATTCGAAAAATTTGAGACGAGTGAAAAATTCGTGCAACGAACGGAATATTTTTGGTTGTGCGCGACAGAGATTTGGACCCGATTGAGGTTCGACTCAACGAAAGATTTCTTGGCACGAATTGAAATTTTCCTTCGACGCGATCGAACGAACTTCAACTTCGGACCGACGCTCCAACTAAGTAACTTGCGCACCAAAAAATAATTCTCATTCCACAAATCCGAATTCTATTACGGTTCTGAAGGCCGAATTTTCGAGGACATCACAGGAGATGTGATAGCCACTATCACATACTTTATGAATTGACCAGGGTGTGCAACTGGGTTGGGTTGATCCGAAACCCGATCTAACGAGCCGAAAAATCAAATTCAAGAACTGGTTCCCTTCAAATTGATCAGGAACCGTTCTAAATTTTGGGAACTAGTTAAAACAGGGCCGGTTTTTGGTTCCCAGTACCTAAGAACTTGACCGATTTTGAAATCGATTTTTAATAAATGTTAAAGAATACTCTAGTCTCGCTCGCCTCACCTCATTTGTTTTGATGGATTGTAATTCTCTATTGCTCATATTAAAGATTGTTACTTTTGATGAATAGTGAATTTTATTATTTATCTTTTACTTTGAATTTTTTCATTGTTGCTCATATTATTTTGCTCGAAAAAAAATGAAATTAAAAAAGAAAAAGAAAAACAGATTCTCAAGTAGACCCTGAAGTCAAACAAAAAAAAAAAGGATTGGTTCTAAAAGAGGTTCCAGGATAAACGAGATAAGTTCCAGGTTCCAAAAAATTTGAAACCGATTATAATAGGGTCTAGTCCGAAACCTATCTAGTCAGCCCTGCTCACCCTTAGAATAGACCCATGTTAACAAGGAGGGAGGACTCGAGTTTCTAAGGCTCTATTTGGTGCCACATACCAGGCACAAGGGATGAATTGACCGATGTTCATAAGGAGAGATGACTCGAATTTTCTGAAGCCCTATTTAGTAACATGTACAAGAGGAAACAAAAGAAAAAGATTTAAATTTCCCTTTCTCCTCGCAGAAAATGATTCTATGCTTGGGAGACATGGGGGGAAGGAAGAGGAAAAGAAAATACTAACTAATTTGAATTTCCCCTCCTTTCTCTCTCACAAAAACTTTAGAATCTTCCCCTCAAATCTTCCCCAATGGCATGTAAATTTCACCAAAACTTGTCATAGTCACACCCTAAGTTTCCTCCCCTTTCCGTCCTTCCCAAAGAGTGAAGCCCCCGTGACAAAATGCAGAATCCCTTCGACTTTGGCAGACCTAGCATCTTCAATCATTTAGGACTTTAGAATCTTTCTAAAGTAGGTTCGGTTGGATTTTTTTGAGGAGGATCAATTACCTAAAACCAATTCTAGAATCTCCCGCCCATGTTCCTCCTTCCTCTAATTAATCAGTAAGTTACAATTATAATCATCATACATATGATGTCCATATCTTGTAACCCACTAAACAGAAATGCAAGGGTGTTATTTTATTGATTCACACACATACATTTGGTGCAACTTATCGATAGATGTTGCATGATCAAGGATACATTCTTAAACAATTATTATTCTCCGCTTTGACCGGTTCTTAATGCAAATTGTATCGATTTTGCTATCTAGGGAAACCGAGCAAGAAAATAGAAAGATAGAAAATCGTTAGAAGAGTTCCACCTATATATCAACGAGCTATAAGCACTTATTAACATTTTTTCCTTGAAGCGCTAATTCAATAGCGCAACTATTTGAAATCATGGCTTCAATCCTTATATTTATTGTTATTGAAACCATGGGCTTCAATCCTTTATTTTTGCTTTCAGAAGATGTAGCAGTTGGCTGTCTGAGACTTCAGCTTCAGAAAGGAAGCCTGCAAGATGATGATACGGACAGAGCTATTAACGTTGCAAAAAGTTTTCTCAAAATTGAAACAGAAGTGACTTGGCTAATTTATAATAAGACTTCGACCCCAAAAAAAATGCATAATAAGACAAAAGTCTTCGAAATTGTGATGGATAATGGGTTTAATCACAAACAACAGGCCAGTGACAAATCGTTCAAGGGCTGTCTATCCACCCACTCACATGCTTTCATTCTTCATAAAGAAAACAAAGGTTCCACTTGAAATAAATTTCATATTTGGGGCAAAACAGAAAAAAGGGAATATCAATGTTGGATAATATAACTGAGACTTCTTAATAAAATAGGTATATTTGTCGAACTGCAATTGTAGGTTATGATCATTTAAAAAATTATCAATATCATTAACAATCTCAAACAGGTATCCACAACACATTTTATCCGAAACTAAATTTTCATCACACAACATATACCAATTTGGCACCCTATGACACATTTTATCCCGAATTAATTTTCATCTCACAAAAAATGCCAAATTGGTATCCCTCATCAAAATACCTTCCATTAAAATGTAAATGTGTGAATACAAAATCCGCATCGGATCTCTCGTGCAATCACTTGTTAGTACATATTTTAATGAGATATTAGATGGAATGCTATTGAAATATAGATTTTGGTGAGGATACTAATTTGAATTTTTTTATGAAGAGAAATTTAATATGGATAAATGTATCATGAACATACCAATTTGAAATTTTGAACGGTATTACCCATCTCTAACATCACTCAATATATCAATTCTCTAAACTTAATTTTTATACACCAGGCAATTATTTTTCTCTTTTCAAAAATCAAGCATGAATTCTCTGACAATAATATGTCGGAGAAAATCCAGACGAGAAGTTATCCAACTTATTCACCCAACGCACTAACCAACCCACAATAATATCACCTAATTACAACATCACAAAATAAAAATAAAAAATAAACCTCCAAGAGGATGGAGCTAAAAACAGTAAAGTTTTCCCAAATATCAAAGCATCTAAATGCAAATCAATTAAATTACCACAAAAGACAAAATTAAAAGGCATCAAGTTGCATACCTATTCATTTCAGTAAATCAGTTTCTCTGTGTTTGCTCACACAGCCGAACAGGAGGGATGAGAGCTACCATCATCCACAGGAGGAACGCTATTGCTGCTAATGGAAACGTTGTTAACCGATTCCAGCAACACCCCTTCGCCTCTTCTAGAACTTCATTATCGCCATCCGAGTTCACAGTCGCCGATTTCCCTCTGCGTAACATCATCATCTTCATCTGCGATTTACCAAAATAAGATGACTACCTTTTGACACCCATGATTCTTTCAACAAAAAGGGAGAACGCACGACAATGTGTCAGCGACGAACAAGTAAATATTTGTTAATTGGGATGTAATCTTACTTCCTGTTTCAGCTGCTTGTTCTCTTTAATCCACAGTGCTTCTGCCAAATATAGCAAGAAATAGTCCTCAAATCAACAGATAGTCTTCTCGATGCTCTGCAACTTGAAGATTCATTAATGTTCACGGCAGATGAAATTATTCAGCACACATTAGCCTAGTGAGCGTACACCAACCTTTCTCTGCAGTTTCTTGATCTCGTTCAGTGCTCGCTCCTCCTGGGAAGACCGGAACAACCAACATGGCGAAAAACAAGAACAACACACGTGAGGGACCCGTCTTTGGGTTCTTACAGAAACCAAACGACAACTTCTAATGAAGAGACCTCAGTCTTGATCACAAGGCTCAGTCCCGCCTCGAGTTTCTTCTCTAATTCTTCCAATTCCTCCACGTCCAACCCCTCTAGATACTCTCCCTTCATCTGCCTGTAACAAAAACCGGAAAGAATATAACTGATCTGCAAAAAGGAGGAACCAGAAAAGAAAAACAGCACGGAAAACAAACGCACGCACCTCAGTTGGTGAACCTCATCATTCACTTGCTGTGCAATATTTCATGATTGTTGCTCGCTTTCTAAGACAAAGAAAACAAGCATGGAAAAGGGATTAAATCCTCCATACGAAATTCGCTCTAATTCATTTTACATCAGTGTTTCATATGTCACTATTATACTGGCTTGCCATGATATTTCGTGTAATAGAGGGATAACGTATCTCATTTCACGAACATATGTCTTACGTTGAAGAGAACATAGAAGACTAGAAGGCCTATTTTAGCAAGTGATTTACCTGCAGTTCAAGACATGGTTGAACCAGTTTCTCAAAGTTATCGGAGTGGAGAGCATACCTCGTTAGTGTATTCTCCATACTTCACAGAAAAAGGAGAAGACATCAACAGACTGACCGAACAAAAATTGCATCTAGAGTCTATTGACCTATTGAAAAAAACAAAACCAAAAACAAAAATTTTAAAGTGCAGTGACCAACATCAAGAAGCATGTGCATAGTTCATCGTGTCCTAATCAAAGAAACTTTTGATGGTATTCCAATGTTAGGTTATCCATATGTGATGGATACCGCCTCCATAAAAATAAAAGGGTTAGGTCAAGCCTAATTAGGTAGCAATGGTGGCTGTCAGAATAAAGCTCGGGAGGCAAGATATGGAAAATTCTATAGAGTTTAGCTTAGTACATGTTTCATAAAACCTATGCCAAGTAACTAAAGAGGATTGTAAAATCTTGACCTAGCTCATTTTGCTTTACTATGGTACATATGTTTGCATACTTATGGTGCACGTTTGCAAAGGGTGCTGGACTAGGATTGTAGATTCTACATCAAGTACCGTCAAGATTATTTTGGATTGAATTTTGTTCTGTTTGCTAATTAAATGGACTTTTATTTAGTACTCAAACTCAAATCTTATAATTCACTCCTCGGACTTCCATAATTGGCAAAATTTGACACATAAATTCAAAATACAATTTACTCATATTTTTCTAAAACTGGAATGACACTTCAAATTTTGACGGTAAGAAAAGGAAACTTTCTTACTTTTTTGCTCAAATGTAAACAAGCATACCTAAACAAGCTAGAAGGAGGAGGGAAAGAATACAAAGAGCGAACACATGTAATCTGCCTTAACAGTTCAGCACACCAGAAAGAGACCGCAACATCAAGCTGGTGTAGATGTTTTTGGAGACTTACGGAAGTTCCCATCCTAGTTGTGAAATTCGAGCTCTCTCTCTCTCTCCCTCCCTCCACACCCCCCCCCCCCCCCCCCCTCCCCCTGCCATTCCATCCTCATCCCTTCCTTTTCTCGATTTGATCAGCTTGCTCCATCGTGCTTAGGATGGATCACCCCTCTAGCGATCATTGTGTAACTTCCCCTCTATCCTCCCATCCCCCTCCTCCTCCTCGTTCGTTTCAAATCACCTCGTTCGGGCTCTCCCCTCCGCTCCACTCCACTCCCCTCCTCCCACATGCTGCAAGTCTGCCACCCTTCTCCTCTCTTCCTTTCCCCCCCCCACATCCCCCTCCACCCCTCTCCCCTCCCTCTCCTATCCTCCTCACCACCCTCCCTCTCCCCGGCCCGCTCTCCCCCACTCACAACAGTTCACACCCCTCTCATCCTCTTCCACCCTCTTCTCATCCCAACCCCGCTCTTTCCCCCCCTCTTACCCGTCTCTTCCCCTCATAACTCTTTCCATCAGTCCGATTCCCACACCCGCTTACCTCTCAGTCCCCCCCCGCTCTCTCTCCCTTGTCACACATCCTCCTTCCACCCTCTCTTGTCCTCCCTTCTCACCCTCCCCTCTCGCTCCTCCGCTCCCGTCACGATTCCACTCTCCCACAGCTCCCCATCTCCTTCCCGCACGCCCCCCCCTCTTCTCCCTTTCTCGCTTCCCCTTCTCCACACTCCCCCTCCGCGCCCTCACCCCACTCTCTCCTCCCCATCCAGCTCTCCCTCCTCCCACCCTCTCTCGACCTCCGCACCTCCATTCCGGCGCTGTCCACAAACCTCTTAACCTTCATCTCCCCAGACCTCTCACCCCTTCCTGCCCCCCGCCTACCCCCTTCCCCCACCCACCAACACGTCTTCACTCCCTCCCATCTCTTCCTCCCCCCCCCCGTCCCACTCGTCCCGCTCCCCACACCCCGGCTCCCTAACCCGCAGCCCGCCTCTCCTTCCCCTCCCTCACCCTCCCCCCCCTCTTCCCCACTTCTCACCTCTCCTTCCCTTACCCAACCCTCCAGCTATCTCTGCCCACCCCAACGAAGGAGGGGTCCGTGGGCGGGCGGGGGGGGGGGGAAGGAGCGAACGCGGAATCTGGGGGAAGAGAAGAAAGGGGCGAAGAGGAGGGCAGGGGAAGGGGGGAGAAAAAAGGGGGGGGGGGAGGGACCCAGGGCGAGCGCGGGTGGGGAGAAAGGGGGAGGGGAGAGGGCAAGCGAACCGTCAGGAAGGGGGGGCGAGCGGCCATGGTCGGATGGCAGAGGGATAGCGGAGGGGGCGTCTTGGACACAGAGGGGGGGAGCGCAACGGGGGGGGTAGAAAA